>UZAN01039374.1:175755-189688 GCA_900618425.1 Echinostoma caproni | reverse complement strand
AGATAGATAGATAGATAGATAGATAGATAGATAGATAGATAGATAGATAGATAGATAGATAGATAGATAGATGGATAGATAGATAGATTAGCGGAATGCATTGCAAAGGCTTGGGTGTCTCTACAAAAAGACAAAACCTCTAAACAATCAAAACTGCCTGGAGGGAAAATGATTTGCGTTGTTTTTCGAAATAAAACACACGGAAAGGAACCTTTTCGCATTTGTTACTGACTATACCAAACTACTTTCCCTTTGTTATCGATTTAACCTTATGCTTTGCAGAGTAACGCAAACTATTATGTGCCTCGTAGTGCAGTTCAAGCCCTTTGCATATGAAACGCAATGCTCAGTTAAACCGATTAACACGACCACATTCAGATCAGATTTTCACCGGTATTAAACCGCTCTCAGTTTAGCATCGTGCATCAGATGTTATCGCTTCATGGAAAACCTTTAAGTCTAACCACAGTATATGCGACGGTAGTCGGGGAAGTGAGGCATTCGTTACTTCACCTTGCTTGTCGTGTGTTAATAACGTACAGGAACTGCTTCACGTCACCAGGTCATTCTTACGAACTGATAATTCTTTCCTGATAATTGTTTTATACAATTCAGTGTTCACTGAAATTAGCCAACTGAGAATTATGATAGTTTCACCCAAATTAAACAACATTTTTGACGCAATATATCCCAATATTCGTTCATGAAACATGCTATCCGCAATTTACGTATGGCTGATAGTCAGTGAATCACACATTAATGATTTGGACGCAACATAGGGAGTCCTTATCCAGCCTCTAAGCAAGTAAAACGCTATCGTTTAAGAGACACCAACATTCACATTCTAATATACATAGCGCTTCAGTAAACGCATAACTCAATTATTGATCCGAAATGAAACGATCATTCGCACATTTCTGAGAAACGCCCAATAAAACAAATATTGGTTTTTAAGACGATAACAAAATGGACGGTGTGGGGTGAATCAGTAATCGAGATCAATTATTCCTGACACTAATTGCAGATAGAAATATTTCAGTTCCTAGAAAATCAAATAAGTTTCGGCTTAAAAAATCAATTGGTATCTTGATGCTCATAGGCACAAGGACGGTTTTGACTTTTCTTGCTATAAATTATTTTCAATCAAAAGCAGGTTTCTCCTATCTGTGATCGAAACAAATATGCACCGTGTATTGCATTCAGATGAAAGACTTGCTCAGTGTTCTTTCTTGATCGTATGGCATGGAATATTACTATCAGAAGTGGGCAAAGTGAGTGAGGAAATAACGAACTACCAAAGAAGTTGATCAATGTGTAGTGGCTAAATCAGGTAATGTATATCCTTTTAGGTCGAATCAGCAATCCTCGCTTTCCGACGTAAATCATTTTCTTCATTCATCAGAAATCAAAGTGTACGTTAAATACATTTTGAAGTCCAGATTGGGAAACGAAATACGTTTTTTTGGATTCGGTAACACTGGTCATCTATCGGATTACATGTTCATAAGTGTAATAGAACACTTCGCAATTGAACTGCCCAGAATATTGCCCCATTTATCAAAACGTTCCGAAACACAAACCTCCCACCTGTTTCCAAATCTGCATTCTCCTTCGTAAAGGACAACTCGAGTACAATAAAGCAGTTACATGTTTCGTATTTTTATCCAAGTATCGAAAAAGGATTAAATCGAGCTTGGTTTATTGTCAAGTGGTTCTGTTTCCTTAATCATGTCAATTGAAGTCTGGCAACAGACAAGGCTATAGAGTTATGAAAACGTCGTCCTCTAAAATTCCACAGCGCCTTTATCTGGTTGGTGTACCGGTGAACAAAGATCTGACTACCTTTGATGTTTGTGCCATCGCTGTTGCAGGGTTGCTGTTGTAGGATATTCTGTGATCTTAATGGTTACCCCCCGGTGTCACACTCTATACACCGATTCTTGTCATCATGTGACACAATTATTCCTCTTGGTTTTCTGACTTAATAGAAGCTGCATTATAAAGATGTGAAGTATTACATCTTATAATTAAATTTCATAACGGCGACAATTTTCACAGGTTTTATCCTTGTTTGATGTTGTCTGTTGCAAAATAAACTGTGTTGCGGAGTTTCTACAATTTTGCATCGATACACATTCCGAATAAAGCAATAGATATTAAACAAACGCATTTACGATACTAGTAAGTACAATAACAGTACCGTTATTTGAAAAATAGTCATATTTACTGCATAAAGATGGCACGAAACTGGACGATTAGATGCTCAGACGGAGTTCATGTGTAACTCGATAAGCCCGTATGAATGTCAATAAGCTTGACGTGATCGGAATCATTAACGAGGATCGTTCCCGTTTCGGGTCCCGCCCATCCCACCGACCCACCCACCTACCCACTTACACATATGCTCATACATGATCGTATCTTATTTACCACCATATGCTGAACAGTACGCATGAGACAAATCTCATTCGGTTATTGCCCTAAAATATTTCGATCAATCACACGAAGAGTTTGGTTTACCATCGATCTCTGTTTTTGACAAATTTCATCATTATTTTGGTCAGTATTACCTATGTATAGTATGAAATGATTCATGTTGGATAAATGTGGGAAGACTCAAGTGAGATAGGAAATTCAATGATTATCGCTGGAAGCTAGTAACATCCTGATAGGTTGGAGAATAATATCGTGTAATGTCATTACGGGGATTTTAACTGTTTCTAGTTGTAGCTAGCCCAAAGACTGATATGATTTTATAGGTCAAATGAAACTTGTTAAAGTCTTCTTTACCGACACTTAGCTTAAATACGCATTTACCGATTCATGTATCATTGTGCATTAGCTTCATTCCAGTGTCTTCCGTTATATGTATGGAGGAAGATTCAGTTAAAAAACAGTGCCATTTTATGTCTATTTGATATACACTTGCACGCACCCTCATCGTATTGTTATTCCAATAAATACGCAGGACGAAATTGAAGAGGAATGGCGTAAGATGGCACCCTTGACGAACACCGCTGCTACTTACGAACAACCTACTCATCTCGCCGAAGACCCTTACACTACCATAAGTATGCGAGTGGACTGAACTCAGTATGTTTACGTGCTTCTACGGCATTCGTTTGCGAAGGAGTGAACCCATAAAGGTTTCACGATCAACTAAAGCGAAGGCTAGTTTTAAGTCAAGGAACACGACAACCGTTGTTTGACGGTGCGTATGGCGTAGTTCGAGCACTTGACGCTGAGTGAAGATTTGATCGATACAACCGCGACCTCGTCGAAATCCTGCTTGTTTTTAGCGGACGTTTGTCTCCTTAAACGGTGTCAGATGAAGAATTATGATAAAGTGTAGTAACTTAGTGACCATTGAGATCAGACTTACTCCACGGTGGTTTGCGCAGTCGTTGCGAGATCCTTTCTGGATTATTGGAATGATCGTTGATCCGCTTCAGGATGATGGAATGCGCTCGTGTGACCAGATATTGGACATTGTATCAGTAATTGAGTCTACGAGGTCATCGATCCCCATCTTGAACAGAGTCAGAGGAAGCCTATCTGGTCCTTCTGCGTCTCTCTTTTTCAGGGCTTGGATGCAAGAACGTACGTCATTTGCAGTAGGAGGTTCATATTGCGATGGAAGCCAGTACAAAGCGAGTCTTGGTTAGCGACCGAATAAAGAATGGGGCTCATCCGACCAGACACGCAGACGCAGCGGCGGGAAGTGCCTCGCGAGAAAATCTAGACTGCCACCCGAAACGAGCGAATAGACAATTACAGCCCCACATATAATCCGCAGCTAACGGGAAGGATACACACCGAATGCCACAACGTCGGAGCGGTCGATCAACGTATCTCGCAACGCGATCGGGTCAAGACAGTCGGAATGGCACGCGGAAGAAGAGGCAACGTACGTACCAAGTGCGGACCGAAACTAACAAGGAATGACCCACAGAAATAGGCATGAATCATCCCGCGGAGCGGTTGAGAATTCACTGTATATAATCGAACGCATACACTGTTTTCTTTTGCATTGGATCAATAGACGTTTCTCCCAGCCAGCTCGCCTTCTCGCTACAAGATGGCACTGCCCACAGAGACTTAGATACACCGGAGATAGTCTGGTTAGCGTCTAGCCAGCTGAACTGTTCGTTGAAGCACTCTGCCCACCGGTCAGGCCGTTGTTCCATTTTGTGATTAGATTGCCCATTTTTGTCACGGATTGTTTCACTAATCGTGCTTTGACGACCTCCCTTATTATGCATCAGTTGTAACAGTTTTTGACTATTCTCTGGTACAGCTGCTACCTCCATTTCACCAGCTATCGTTGCCCACCAGTTTTTGCGATCTATCTTGGGGCTCTTCTTGAGTTGACGTTGCCGAAGCCACCTAATCCTGGCTTGATCCCGATTGATCGGAATTTGTCGTATTTCCTCCATCAGTGCTACTGACTCATCAGACATCTACTGGCCCGGACGGAATATCGCTTCAGATTCACAAGCAACATTTGCTGCGGAATGCATTGCTTGGCTCCCATTTTGTTCATCTTAACCACCACTCGGCAGCGCAGTTAGCTCTTTCCCTAGTTCTGTTCCAAAACGAACACGAACGGCTGAGTCAGATAAGCTATGATCTCCTAATTGAGTTTGGTAGAATTTTCTGCAACCAGTGAGTTAGAGAGTGAAATGCATCAAAACTAACGCATGATCAGATTCAACGCAGATGGTCTAATAGGACCTCCAGTTTTGGTGTTGCTTCCCTCCCGGACGCTGATAGACCCTTGGAGCTGTATCGCACATAAGCTACTGTGGACGGTGATTCAATCGAGTGGTGCGGCTTTGGCTATATTGTTGAGTACAATGCCCACATCCCGCTGGCCTACTGAACGGGCTTCGTCATCACCGGAAGTGAGGAGGAAGAACCTCGAAGACAACCCCGGTGTACTAAAGCGGCGTATAGCACCAGGATCCTGGATTCGCGTCTCCGATACTCAGAAGACATTAACCCCCAAGAATTCTATCATAGTTGTCAGACAAGCTTGTTGACCTACTTGCGTCGGAGGCCACACGTTGAAGGCCCCCGGACTCAGTAGCTGACGAGGCTTCAGAAGATAATGAGTTAAACTAAGATTGGGATATCTGGGCAGTAGCGTGCCTATCACTATCCACTCCGCTCGATGCAATCGGCAGGGCGGTCATGATTATCCTGCGTGACGGCCAATGTATTTTGCAATTATTTTTTGTTTGTGTAGGCATTTGAGTTTGATAGTGAGGTACTTCCAGGGTGTCCAGCCACTAAACAGATGTACGATTGTGGACAAAATATTACAATTTCTTTGTCCTCTATTGATTCTAAACTCCATAGTTTACACCCACTTGGTTTATTTCATTCTTTTTGCATTGTTCATAATCGTTCGTCTCACGATAAGATACTATACCACTGTTTTTTAGCGTATATTGTTTATATTCTTCAGAATCAGTGGACTGAATAGAACTTTATAAAGCACCAGGGTTTTGCAGTGTGAACGTGAATCTTGAGCTGTCGCAGCGTCTTCAAAAATGGGGAAGAAGTAAAGCGTTATAACCCAGCCCGGAGAGGGAAATAAGGACTGATTGGGGCACATGGTATGCTCGAAAAACGCCGAAAAAACGTTTGGGTGACCACACCCACAATGCATGTGCCAATTCCAGATGTTGATAAGATTTGCAAATTTACTCATCACGTACGTTATTCATGTCTAGCGTAATGATTTGAGAATGGCAAATTTCATCGATTTGCAACTGCCTCTTGGGAAGCATTATACAATAACGTCTAGGGTAATAGAGTTGAAGGGATTACTAGGTCACCGTACAACTTTCTCAGTTACATTCAGCAACACCATAAATCATGCCTATCGCCGCCGTATCTCACACAGAATAGGAAGTATCATTTGATGGCCAACCAATGGGTTAGTGTTCAGATTTTCCTCACTGACGTTCTCCATTGGGTTGAATGGCAGTCCTTTGATTAGCGGCTTCCCCCTTCTTTGTACCATTGCATATTCACTAAAAGAAAGTAAAATAAAAGATAAAGATAGAAACATAAACTATACGTTTAATTAAAAAATAAAGTGAGTTCAATTAATTTGTAACCAGTCAGAGTTCTTCCATAAATGTACTATATAAGGCATTGTGTGTACAGGTCTAATCGAAACTGAAGCAACAGGTCCCTGTAAAACACGTGTGTTCGTATAGGCAACAGTATTTATACTAGAGTTAACTTTTATCCAAATAATAATAAACAAGCCTTGATGAGTCTTTATAGCATTAATTTTCCTGATTCGTTTATACTCAGTAGATGGAATAGCTCAGAATGTACAGGGTACTCCTATTTCATCAGTATTGGTTGACTTACAGCATGACGAGTTCGGAGGTAAGTTAAGGAATAGAAAAGATTTTATATACAACAATTCTTGATTTATTCCTATTAGAATATATTGCGTTTTCATACTTGATAACGTTTGCACTTTTCATGATCAGATCATTTAATCTTAGCAACCAAGGTCACGCACGTTTAATTGACAATTATGCAGCCTAGACTCTACTTAGATCCCAGTAGACAAGATATAAATTATTGTCCATACATAAAGCAATAAAACAAGTAATAAATATAACGAAACTTCATTTGATCATAAAGAAAATATTTCAGTGCATCACAATCGACCAGTACTGTAACTGTTAACACAGTAAGGTCTCTAAATCAAATGGGTAAATTTAATTCTACAAGCAATTGAACTTGAAAGTTTTTATACTGCAGTAATTACATTTTCATTCACAACGAAATGACATTTTAGATGGAATGTCAAAATTTTACCTCCCAGAGAACCCTTCTTTTCAGGATTCAATAAATCGCAGTATACCCAGATTTCTTCCAATTTTCTTTTAAATAGCTTGCTTTAAAAATCTTCCTTGAGATTCATACAGATGCCGTAAATGCGAAGTAAATAGTTAAGATAGGGAACGGAGATCCGAATTATCTTATTTAGGGACAAGCTCTACAGCAGGTGATTTCAGACAACATGACCTTTAATTTGGAGTATCAAGCTTGGATTAGCTCATTCGATTGTTCAGAGGTACCAGGCATTGTTGAAGATCTTAACGGGTTTGAAGTCCCGACTCGACTGATCGCGGTTCGAGTCCTGATCGGGACACAAGAAGTACGCACTGTTGGTGAGTCCCAAACAGGACGAAACAGCTGTCCAGTGATCTTTGTTGGTTATCACAAACATTTTCATCAAACATGACGATCACTTTTTCAATTAGGATGACCAGGAAGCACGTAGATGTTAATGTTGGTGTATTCTCCGACAACAACGTTCACATCCCGAGCCATAGTCGTTCCACATTATATCAAATATTCAACATTTGAGTGAACAACAGGTGTTGTGAACAAATTTGTTTTTATCAAATAAAATAATGTTTGTAAATCGAAATTCTTATTGATATTTCGTTTGATGGTCCGAGCAGTTTTATATAAGTGTAGCAAACTCGTTTTCCCTTCATCGCTTTTTGCTTGCAATTCTGACCGATATTAGTTCGGGTGCCGTTTGGAAAATCTGAATTGCTGGCTATGTGAACGCGGAAGAGCAGTCGAGAAATGTGATTGAGCTAGCTAAGCGATGATTCTGAGCAAACCGATATGCTGTGCGATTGCCTGATCAAACTGAACAAATATGTCCCAGCTTTCGGAGGCTCCGATTCGCCTTCTTTACGCGGTACACAAATTGTGCGTATGCCTTTATGGAGAAACACTTATTCTGCTACTTTTGCGGGGGATTATTGGGCTAAATTTACCCCGAGCCACTCGTCCGGATATCGATAAAACTCTTTCCTTTCACACCTACTAAACGCTTTTGGCATCAGCTTTTGCTGTTTAACAATGCCAGGAAAATGGCTACACAGAGCGCAACTCACAAGGGATATCAAGATGATATCTAAACAAAAACGGACAAAAAGATCAACAATCCGACAAGTGACGGGTGTGCGAACTAATTTCATAAAACTCATAAACTATTTTGTATCAACCTTAATAAATGCTTCAGAGAAACTGAAAAGCGATTATTATTGATGATGTTGTAAGTTCTCGCCGGAAAATTGTTGAAAAGTTTCAGTTTATATCAGTCTGGCCATCTGTTCTCTAAGTTTTCCCCGATTCCTATCTTTCAATTCCATTCAGATTGTTAACAGTTCAACCAATTAGGTAGTGAGCGTTTAAGTATAGCGTTTGTTTGCGGACATGATTTCATTATGACGCACCACTTTGTTCCCGTTTGTTCCCAAAGTGCAACTATTTTCGATCAAGTTGATCACTAGATTTCTTCTATGGCATCAGAGCCAAAGCAAAATTGGGAGGTACGATTAAACTTTTCCCACAAAATTATTTATCATCAAGCCTTTATTGAACGGTATTCGCCGCCTATGATATCAACTTCACTGAAAGCCTTGTTGTTCATTGTTAGTCACACTAACGATAGAACCTTATTATGCGCAAGTATGACATGTGCAATCTCCAGACGTTTTCTATTTACAGGTACGTCCAAATGTAACCCTGTAAACGTGCATCAGAAGTCAAATGGCTGTGTTCGTCATTTATGTGTCAGATATTCGTATGACTCCCATGAAGGTCATTCAAAGTTCTTTATTTTGCGCGTTTCCACTATTCCTAAAGATCAGCTTCTCACAAAATGAACTGGCGTGGCCAATTTCATACCTGTCCAAATGTTCATAAATTTCCACAACGGAAAAGCTTGTTCAGCTTATCCTAAATCATCAGAAATAAAGTCCTTATTGACATTTCCTCATTGTTCCGAACGTCTTTTAATGAATTTGATTCGCACCTGAACCCAGTTTCATTATTCTAAGATTGTATTTCACCCTATATTTTGTCACGAAAAACCCATAACATATTTCAGAATTTTACCTTAGCCTGGGACTAACGAAAAATGACGGCTATAATTTCCGAGGAATTACCATATCAAATAATTTACAGAGAGGTTCACACACAAATATTTGATGTTTTTTGATGTCAATATGTTCAAAAAAGGTATATAATCAATTTTGTTACAGTAAAAGCTTATATCATATACCACTATCTGCGAATCCGCACGGTTAACCCAGTAATGTGTAAAAGGAATTGTTCTAACTTTTTTTATCGGATTCATAAACCAAAACTATTTGGCTACTAATATTTCTTCACCCCTTATCTCTTTTCACACAACACTTTGTCAAATCAATGACTTCCCCCCGTTCAACGGAAAACAAATTGTCGCCCGCGTCAACCTCCTCGAATTGATCGTTTACAATAAAGCGCGTTATCCTCAACCTAGAATAAATGATGGAATTAGACAATGTTTATTGCAATTCATGTGATCTTGTTGTCTAGCTATCAGAGCTAACGTAATTCAAAGAGGCCGGTTACACTGAAACCGCTCTCACTGCTCACTTCGCAATTAGGCCCAACTCTAAATGTTACCAAAGACATTTGTCTAAAGATCCATTAGGTTCAGTGCATCTAAAGCAAGACGCTTTCGTCCCAGCTCGTGCCCATCTATACCGTTTGACAACCGTGGTCTGTATTGTTATAGATGTTCAGCTTTGAACCACTGTTTTCAAAGCTTCCAATAGCAAACAACCAATCGCATTGGCTTTAGGCTAATCCTGCTTAACCCAAAACATTCACACACCTGTTCGTCAATCTCCAGAACGGTCTCGTTGGGTAAGTGTATGCAAAAGAATCTAATCACGGATTAAATCTCTCTGATGAAAGCTTACCATTGCGCGAACGGGAATGACTGCAAGAACTGGGTGCACATTAACCATTTTGCTATAGAACCCTCAACGTTATGCAAGGCCGTGTTTTATCTCCTTGTTTGAAATGATCAAATGTGAACGTTTACCACATAGATTACGGTTGTATATTCCGCAATAATAATTCATACAGACCATTTTATCGATCTCATGAGTTATTCACGGTGATTCAGTGAGTGCGCTATTTGAAACGACTTTAGGTATATGTACCGTTTTTCTGCATTTCACCGACAGATGAGGGAACCCATCGGTTTACACAAACATCAATACCGGGTTGTCTTGCACCTAAGAAATCTCGGACCATACATTGATGGATCACGAGATGCAAGTGATGAAACCAAACACGGGTGGATACAACGACACCTCGGTTATTGTCTCTATGATAATTAAACGAACTAGATTGATAGGCTAAACCTTCCAGAGGAACTATTGCCGGTAATCTCATGAAATATGTGAATGTTTCGGGTGTCGTTTTCAAAGCGATAAGATACTTAGGAAAGTTTAGTGAAGCCAACGGCTTCAAGAAACTGATGTCGTTTGGATGTTTTCACATTTTACGGTATCGTGTTGCAAGCACCGTGATAACAACTGGAGCTCCTTTTTATTAAAAACATTCCATCAACATACTAAAAATACAGTATAGCTAGCAATCGCCCAAAAACTAAAAATTATTGATTGATAGGCATATTGTTCAAGTTCACAAATGGGTCCAATTGGAGTCATTCACTGGATTGGATTAAAAGTCCACAGAATTTTGGCCATTATAGAAAGATAGAACACAAACACTGTTTTTCACGAGACAAAATTTCTTTCCACAAAAACGTTTCTATTATTGTTTGATTTCCTTTGTTTTGAACATTACAGATATGCCTGTGCGCAAATAAAAAATACTTATTTTACCAGTCTGCAGATATATTCACTATGTAAAAGGCAGTGTAGAAGGCTAGCGGGGGAAACCGGTACTTACATGCAACTGTGGGAGTGTCACATCTGTACTGTGGGAATCATTAGTCTTCCGGGGAAAGCAATGAAAGTGATATTTGTAGACCGATTAAGACCATTAAAATGAGGAATATCTTTTGAGCGAAATTATGTACTAAGTTGTCTCGTTTAAATAACCAGAACATGGATGCGGTTGTTCTCAGTAAACTAAAAAACATTTTTCCTGATCAGGATTCACAGAGAGAGCCACTTTGCTGACTCATCGTACTGGAATGATTTTGACAAGAATTACATGCCATATATAAACAAATATTGTAGTAAAATAGAGGGTGCTTCAGCTTAGAATCTATTTCAGAGGTGGTTGGTGTCTAATAAACTGAGTTTTTGTGGAACCAACAGCACTGGAGTGTTCCTTCATTTTCTTTGAAACGCAATGCATCATGTTCTCTTACCCATTCTATAAGTAATATACAGTAATATATTGTATTGCATTGTATTGTAATGACTTTTGCAAGAATGAAGCCCACATTTCAGTTAGAAAATAATTCCGAGAGGGAGAAAAGATAGCGCAGCCAATCGAAGGGCGCGCCGCGTGGACTCCCAACTCATTGTTGGCACGGCAACATCAATGATGCCGTTATATATTTGGTTTAGCCCACGTGAATTTGTAAAGCATCTGGGTCTGTGGACTGTGCAATAAGAAGTGGAAAAAAGAAAACATTTTCAGATTTTGTGTCCCCTCGGTCAAACCCAGACTGTCAGAAGTAATATAAATTATTGGATGAGGCAGACAGTGGTGACAGTGACTGTGGCTGTGGCGGCGGTGTTGGCAGTTGGATCCGAAGACGCAACACGCGGGCCCCAGATGATATCGACCCTAACCGTTTGATAATCGTAGTCTTCGTTTTCATAGACATTCCTATTCGTACTACTGTTTTAAAAATATTCAATCAGAGCAATGAAGTGCATTCACTTGAAGATCTGAAGATCTGAACCCCCAAATCCGTTATTTCCGCCCCCCCCCGTGCAAAATGATTTCACTGAGTAAGTTCATGCAGAAGAAACGTGGCTCATACAAAAAGCAATACATGCACTGGATCCCAAATCTAAACCTGTCGATAAACTGGCACCAGCCTGGTGGAACTAAACAGTTCAGAAAATCTGTGTTCGCGAGACAGGATCGAACAGGTATGTTTTTGGCCAAACGTGATGTGTTCACTTTGCGACAATCGGCTAAATATCAGTGAGAACACCGAATAAATATAACTTATCTTAATACGCTTTGCTGAATGTTTATGCTGATGCAAGCTAGCCTATTGGCGAAGGTGTGAATAAAATCTCGATAAAAAATCGATTCACTGAAATCCGTTTTATGTTCTGCTTTGATTTGAGTACTCATCTTTATAGCAGTGGTTTTGGGCAGAACGACAGTGGATCGACTACTGATTAACTTATAAAAAGGTTGTTGTAAATGACCGCTATTCTGTTTTCTCCAAAGAGAACCATCCGCTTCCTTCGAGTATTCTGCCGGAAAGATTGGCAGAATTCTGTTTCCAAAACTGCGAAGACGATTAAATTGAGGAATAGCACAGCTTTGAGAAATAAAAAGCTGATGTCGATTGTACCTTTTCGATGGATTTTTCCGACGCTGATGACACTCCGTTCAATTCATGTAACGAGTCATTTTTGCTTGACCGTAGTTTTATTGCTGAATGGTTCGCAATAATTCCATTACCGGTGGTCAGGTAATCTAGTATCCACCTAGTTGAGTAGAGATCTCCCGTTAAATTCTATTTTTATACACCGGTATCCTGGTCGCAATACTTTCGGGTTGGTGTTCAACGCTCACCGGAACTTCCCTCATTAGTTCCAACGTTCAGTGTGTTCACCGAACGAATCAATTTATATAATAACCGACTAATGAAAATTGACCTTGTGATATACATCAGCAGGCTTGGTTGTCGACAGAGTACCCAATGTTTGGTGTACGGCCATCAATCCGACACCTTCGTAAGATAAATTTACCAGTAGAAAGGTACCAACATGTTCAACGAGTGCACATAATTTTACGAGAACCAGTCACTACCGGTTGGTTTTAAACAAGGTATGTTTAATACACCGTGCAGGTTTTATGATAACGATTTATTTTGCATGTTCATCTGGCTCGAGCACTGATAAAACAACATTTTGAAACAGGTTGGCTTACGTTTTTTTCGGTCGATATCATGTTCGTTTATGTTTTGCTTTTAGTACGGGGTGTAGAAATAACGCGCCAAGCTGAACAATTTCCAACAACATTCATAGTGCGGATAAAAAAGAAAATGAGTTTTTACGTCGCAACCATGTGTTAGCCAGAATTTATCATCGATTTTTACTCTATTTGTATACACACGATAGTGGGCTAAGGCAGGTAATGGTTGCACTCAATTAAATAAAAAATAAGAGGAAGGACAGTTTAGTATAACCAACGGATGAAATAGCATTGAGTAGGCGATCAAGTACCCAGAAAATATCAGTGTAGAATTGCTCACCTTGTAAAACACACACCCAACTTGCGTTTTCGAACGGCTACAACATCGATACGCATTGATGTTGAAATGCTCGCTGTGTTTGAATTGACTTGTACAAAATGACCTTGTTTACTTGATACAAAGTCATGTTTATGACGTCCTTAATAAAACTGAACAGATGTAAGATTGTCAAGGTGAATTCGTCGTGGAAGATGGAGCATGAACTGAAAAGCTACGAAGCACTGGACAGCTATTTCGATCTCATTGGTTGCCATTGACACAACGAATTCATCTTTGCAACTGAATCAAATCCTCCATTACTCACTTGAAATAAGTAGTCAGGTTATGAATGTTTCCAACTTCAACATAACCCGGACACTAGTGCTGAGATGAGTTGGGTCTGGGGTCTGCAGCAAGCTCGCAAAGATGGGTTGTGCTCTATCGTGTAAATGGAAAATGAGGAACGGTCCGATCAACTGCCCGGCGACCGAGTGGATTGTGCACCTGCATTCTGTCCATGAGATCCCAGGTTCGATCCCCAGTTGTGTCGATGGATTCGCACTGCTGATGAGACCCAAACAGGTTAAAACAGCTGTCCAGTGCCTCATTTGCCATATTCACGCGGAATTTACCTTCGAA
>UZAN01039374.1:164624-175324 GCA_900618425.1 Echinostoma caproni | reverse complement strand
TGTTTTAAAGCACCATCGGAGTTAATAGCAAAAACGAGCATCACTAAACAACTATTATTAGGACCTACTAGAGGTAAAAAAGTGATGAATATTTGAGACCTCGAATCACCGAAAGAACGAAGGAACAACGTGCAGCATGGAAGGATGCCAAGTCATACGTTCACACATTATGTATTCTACAATAATATTCTGAGGTGAACCGACAGGGGAAATCAATGTTCTCACTCCATGAAAATCGAGACATTTTTTATACGAAATAAATAGTCATGCTAAATAAATGATTTACAACCCGTGGTTTACCGGAAACGTTTAACGCATCCTATTTTGTCGAGAAGAATCAATCATTTTAACTTCATTGCAAAGTAAAAATTATTTGTTCAGTTGGTGTTGGCTGATTACGAAGCAGGTAAAGCAGACATGGAACAACAGTCACGAATAAAACGCACATATGAGAAATCGGTGCAGATTTGGAGGTATTCATGCCTCAACAGGACACGTTCGAATTGTGAGTTATTCACCCCAACCCGCACCCTTAAACTCATTCGCCAGCACTGCATAAAGTTTCATTTGCTCGACATATTGTCAAGTTCGGATTGGACATTTATGGAGTACTGACAATGATAACAACATACGCAAGCCAAGAATGTGAATTCGGTATTCCAATGTCTCACTGCACGACACCATCGAGTTTACGTTTTCAATAATTACGGAAAGACTGCGGATTGTGTATTAAGATTGGCGGTAGTGGTAGTAGCCGTATTTTTATTATTATAGTTCCTTGCGGTCTTGATTCCCTTCAACTTTGTTTCTTCACGGAACATATCATACATTTGGACTGCAGTATGAAAGATAACAGTTGTGGCGAATTGGTTGGAAACACACCATGCAAACACATGTTTGTGACTTTATTAGAAGGATCGGTCAGTAAGCAATGGAAACAGCTAAGCGCTTGTTCCGATAAAGCGGTATCAGTTTACGTGTGAAAACAAACGTCGTGTGAAGCTCAACAAACAATAGTACATATATGTTTTATCTGTTTTGAAAATAATCAAAAAACCTACCGATATTTTTGTCTACAAAGCAAAACTCAAACCCATACATATGGAGTCAAAAAGTGTAATTCATGCACACCTGAGGAGCATGTTGACAGCCAACCGATGGAACACAAAAGCATACAAAGAGTACACCCTTCCGAAATGGTAAAGCAAAAAATATAATGATCCAATGCTTTGTGTCGACAAATGCACGCATATCTGCTTGCTCTGGCAAAAATATGTACCCAAGATGGATGAGGGGGGCAGTGGACTACTTAGGAATGACATTCGCACGAAAGTGACAACACATCGGTGCCTGTAGATTGAAATGACAACGTTCGGCTCAGTTTAAATCAGAAGTGATGTGATCACATTTTCATGAATCAATAGTACCCAATTTTTGATGCGTTAATCAGTGACGCGTAAAAACGCACGAGACCAAACGGATCTCATATTGCATAAAGGAGTGCTCTGGACCAAATGACAGCGTATTTTTAAAAAACAACCAACATTGAGAGAATTACAGATTATCCTGATAAGCAGCATTGAAATGCAATGTTTGCGGGTTCCACTAAAAATGACAGATCAGTTAAGAGACGGGAGAACAAATTTCGGATGAAAGGGCTCACTTAACTCCAACTATAGGATAATCGATATACAGGTGTTTGTCGAACTAGTGCCACACCCTGACTTTCGTCATATCTCTCAAACACAAAAGCGAGTTTTTTCAACCTATATATAATATTATACACCTACGTGGTTACTCTTATTCGTTGAAAAACGTTGGAAAAGTAACATTGCTCAATTTTCACGATGACTAGTGGCGCATCAAATCTAGCATAACAAAACTTCTGTAGAAAAGAACAGACAGTTTTAATGTCAAAGCAATAGCAAAAAACAGTGAGGAACATTCTCTAGGTTTGAAATCGTGAAACGTTCAGTAGCCTCGGTGGGACTCATACCCATGCACGGACGTCAACTACGCTTGCGTACAGCGTACGGTCTACCAGCTGAGCTATGAGGGCACACCAATAGCACAATTAATCTTGTCTTAGAAGTTCATTAGGTGGATTCCGATGAAATCTCTGGAAAACCTCTCTTGGCGGTCGGCCCACCTGCTACCTGGTGGTTGCCATATACCCGTATAAGCTGGATGGGTGATTTGAATTAGTGAAGATCACTGCTTTCCGCGTGGTCCCTTAGCTCAAATGTTAGATCCTGCGCTACATAAAAGCGCGAGTGGTGTACATACGTGGGTCCGAGTCCCATCGAGGCATCTAACCTTTTCACAATTTCAACATGCTAATTCATTTATTCGAAATACTGCACAAATGTTAAAAATCTCACTTCAAATGATCAGGTACAATAAACAAAAATTAGGTATTTTGTTTTTCTTCTTTGTTGTCGTTCCGTCGTTGGGAAAACCTAACCTGCCTGTGAACTGTCATTGGGTCATGCCAAACACCCAAGTTGATCAGTTTCGAACCCTACTGGTCAAATAGCATAGTTTAGCTTAGCGAAATGAAATTGATGCTTCATTCATCATCCTTGAGAGGGTGTTGTGGAAGATAGTTTGGGACTGTTACAGATTTGTTTTTTCTCTAGCTGCGTATAGTGCACACTGACGATCGACATTAGGCAAGAAAGTGTCATTGTTTATTCTCAAACTTATTATGGATACTTAAGAATGATTATCATCAAAGCATTGAGAGATTTAAGATCTCTAAATTAGCTAGCAAAACAAAAGAAACAATTTCTTATTCCGGAACAGCGGTACAAACAAAATAGTCTTCAAGCATTGAAGATGCACATCATGCAAACTCAGACAATCAAGAAAAAAAGGAGAGCTTTGGAGGGAATTCAAAGAGCAATCAAATCACCATATAAATTTGTTTGTTAGTACGAGCATGTGTCAACATATTCTGTGGTGATTCACTCACTCAATGAATCCATTCCTTAATTCTGTAATGTTAGTAGTTCAGTTATTCCGTTGATTATTGCTCCAACTCGGTCGAGAGGAACAATTTTGAGGCTCTCGTGTGCCCCACTGATCCAGACGTTAAACGAAGCACACGAACTCAAAACATTTATCAACAGCCGAACAATAACTTCCTTCAGGGTGAGAAGGGGAGGGTCGATCAAGACAGTGCGTGTGTCCTACAGTGGTTCCCCAATTCATGCGCCGAATTCGGTAGACTAACCAAGTACTTATTGGGTTTATGACCTTCGTTGGCCGTGTTTGGAAATTTGATTACCAATGAAGACATAAATAATGGGAATAATATGAACAAAAATATTCGTAAACTGTATATGGGTAATACGTCCAATTATTGAATATGTAAACCAAAACCGGATGGTCAATATGGGGAACATCAAGAATCTTTGTTGATTATTATTTAGTTTGCCAGAAAGATCAACAAATGCATAAACACATCGAATTAGTTTGGTTCTGATCACACCGAATCAGCGCAATCCACTTGGTACACTTATAATAAAATCAGAAAAAACATTCAGTTAGGAATCGGTATCAGCACATATTCGAACGAGGAGTGGTAATCAACAATATTCTGACAGTCATTGAGTGACAAAAGTAAATTCGTCCCCCCCCTTCCCGGTATTTCTCGACGGTTCTCATCGTGTCTTCCACGTCGCAATCCGGTATGCATACAAACACGTACAATGGGCGTATCATTTCTGTACGCTTTCACGTTTACTCGTGTTTTCAAAACAGGCGAAACGTGTGATTTTTATAAGATAAGCTGTCAAAACATATGCCTTTTATCTCGTCGCCCGCCTTAATCCTATAGTGAAATATTACCCTCATCCCTCCTGTGTGATCGGGATTTTGTTTGTTCCTTGTTTAGATTTCTACACAATTGTGTGGTTCCGCTTCTATGTTTCTTTCATTTTGGTTCGCACAGTTTGCCACTGTAGGTGTTTAGCGTATCGCGTAATAAATCATTCTGGCCGTAGAAGGCACACAAACAAACAAGCCGCACTTGAGATGCGAAATTGTGAGTCGGCCGTACAAGGTTAAACGCAGTGGATAAAATATCTCTGGCTTCAGTCGAACACCGTTTGGTTTTCGGTGTTTACTCCAGCTCTCTATCGATCGATTCCTGATGTTCGGAAGCTTCAAAGGTAATGAAAACGATTGATTAGATAGATTTCGAAAAACCTAATGTCATGCAATCCATCACGTATCAGAAATATATCTAGAGCGCCGACCACCAACAGAAAAAGCAAACTGTATTTGTTTGACTTTCACTTGTAGTAATATTTCTCTTATGCACCTTTTTCATTTGTTTCAAGTATGAGACAAACTTTTAAACCATTGAAAAGGTTTTTCAATGGTTCTAGGATGTTACATCTGACACAATGCACTAAACAGCTGCCTCTTTTTTCTTTGGATACAGTGAAAGCGCTCGTATTGGTATAGCGCCCAAAATCAAATCGGTCAACTTAAGTCGAGTAAAGCTTTATGCACCTAACAGGATGAACTTTTTCGATAAATTTCAGTAAGGAAAGCGTTAAGCATTGTAAAAAGAAGAATATACATTTACTAAATGAAAACCAAATGGATGTGATAAAATCCTAATATGAGAGATTATTGTTCAAGTCAGTAATGATAGTTGCTCGGTTGATTAAGATATGAGTAGAATAATGGATGAGCTGTGCCGGGTTGGATTTGAAATAAGCTAAGAGATGATATTCTGACTTGTGTGCTACACAATCAAAAGCAATCGCTTTGAGCACTTAGATGTACCAACTTCTTTTACTTTTGTGATGAAGTGATTCACTCGTTTTCTCCAGCGCTCGGTGCTGTCTCTGGATTAGGTGAGAACTGTGAAAAGGAGGATAAACCAGATTACTACTGAAATAAAATGGTTCATTTTCGCCAATTGATATGCTGGATATTTTTATTCTTCATAGTTCAATGGATTTGTTAACACAAAGACATTCGAAGCACATATTCTCCGTATATTACTTGAACAGAGAAGCCAAAACACAACTACGTTTAATGCCAGACATTCCAGAGAGGAGTTCCAGATCATTTGGATTTGATTCCGTGAGGCAGACCTTTTCAACGATAATTGCGATTGCCTCGTTTTCGTTCGTGCATTCATTCACCTGCCTCTGTGTGGCGCATTTTGTCTTGGTTGTATTGTCTCACAGGTATATATGTGCATGTTATTTAGCACAAAAGATACAAGTATCATTAAATTTGTGAATGGAGGGTAGTCCGCCTCCATCTGGTTGAAATAGTCAGTTAGAAACGAAACTGTTTATAGGTAAAACACTGAGCACTAGACGATTCACTATCTCCATCCGTTCCCCTCCCGTCTGAGAATCAAACATTGTTCGAACAAGAACACATCGAAAATGACAATAACATGTGTGAAACCGACAATTGACTATCGAGAAAATCAGCACAACAACTTTACTCATTTAACGGGAATCACATTTCATCTTGTGCACACACATAGACCTCAAAATTCTTTTGGTTGTGATGTATCCTCTTTTTATACAACCTTTATTGGTTGGTTAAAGGATTGCTTTCGAATGATCGTATGTTCAAATCCTTCATTTTCTGGGGAAAAGGAATAGCAGTGAACAGCACTGGATGTGAAAGCCGACGTGACGGATTTGTGGCCCACAAATTGTCACTATCAATAGAGTTTTGGTTATTTGAATCGCATTGATATGTAGGCACTAATGAGCTGATTTAGCATACCATTCTTGAACTTTACACTGTTTGAGCGGTCCCATATATGAGATATCAGAAAATAACTGTCATTTCCCAACATCAATTTAACATAACGTGTATGCTTTCCGATCGGAATACTGGTCCATTATTACATTGAATTCACATCCCTATTACTTGGACATTTGAGTCGTAAGATGCGCGGGAATTCAATTTTCTCAAACAAAAACTAAATAAATGTCCTAACATTTTGCAAATCGCGTTACCAAGGCGATTATATGCATTTCCTCATCTGTTTTACTCTTTCATATCTGAGAAGAGTCTTGTACGAAATCTCCACTCCCTAGTGAGCTTAATCCGTCGCAGGGTTACTAACAAACTCTTGACACATGAGATTTCAAACGAAGTATAACTTCACCGTATGTGCATAGCGGTTTCGTCAAATAACCCCAGGGGTCGGAACCTCGAGCTGCCTTTGATATGTAACCCGTTTTTAATCTCTATCATGTAAGAATGACCTCACTTCATTCAGTCATTTAAAAGCCAAGGGCTCCCGACTCTGTAGGTGTCTGACACTGGACTTTTCTATCAGAGGAATATTCATTGGAAAGCAGTACCTTTGACTAATGAAAATTGCTAACCGAAATTGATCAAAATTTAATTCAGAAAACCCATAAAACATTTTTATTGACGTTTAGATTAGGTAGACTTGCATCGGAATTCAGATTCAATATTTTCCCTTTCTAGTGAATTTCCGTTCAAGAAGTCATGAATGTACCCTCTGTTCTTTCACTCCAAATCTACAGGTGAAAGAATATCCCTGAGAAAGTAAATGTAAAGAACGACTACTACACCTGTTTGCAGTAGATGGATGTGGCACAACACGATACAGAATAATAAATCATGAAACCATTTCAGCGCGTTATGTAGTTTGTACAAAGCTGATACAGGCACATTGCTTTCACGATTGGCTTTCATTTTAAACATTTTTGACCGAAACACCCCAACTCACCTAAACGGGAATATTTCTAATAGCAAAGTTGATGAGAACTTCAAAATACGTTTTGTGAAAACAATTTTTTTAAAGTATAAATTACTGTTTCTTCGATACTGTAGCTTCATACCTATCCGGGAAAATTTTTGTCTTTGTTTAAAACTTATAACAATAAACTGTATATACCAGATTCACTCCTCATTAGCCACCTTCTGAAACGAGTGATATTTGAACTCTCAAAGTTGCACTTAAAGGTGACATTTATCAATGAATTATGAGTCTGTTTTAAACCTACTTTTCCCTGGTTATAGGCTGACTGACTCGTAAATTAAATAAAAAATACACCTACATAACGAATACGAAAATGCCATTTTTCATGTACGCTTGTCACCCCATAAACTCCACTCTCCACCCCATTCTATCCCATTTCGGATGGGGTTAAATGTTCTTTCGCGCTTACTCTGTTCGGATAGGGTCTCGGTTTCCCAAACGAAGCTTGTCTTGTACCAGGACAGAGCTGTGCACCACGCTTCGCTAATTCGCTTTGTGAAAAAAACACGTGATTTATGAAGTTTACTTACTCTTTGGTTGTTTTTCTTTTGTCGACTTCCGTGTGTGCCTCCGTATGTTTCTGCATGTGAATGTGTGTGTGTGTGTGTGTGTGTGTGTGTGTGTGTGTGGATGCGTATGTGTGCATCCCTTTGAACGCATTGGTACGTACATTTGAAGGGTTCAGACCAGATGTGTTTGGAAAATCTGGAACGTTTTCAAATTCCCCACATATGTTGTTCCTAAGCATATGCGCGCGTGTTCATTCGTTCACAAAATTATTTTCTCCTAAAAGGTGAACGTGGATATTTTCTGAAAGTTGCAAAAAAACAAACAATCACACTGTGTTCGGTTTGTACATGAAATACATCACATTCTGGAGGCATTCTTCTTCCGAATCCCCATTCCCTTTGATGTGGGCGTTTTACCACAGACAATAGAGCACATTGTCTATTCCCCTTCATCATTATGTCGTCAGCCAGTCAATGTCCCATATCAGCAGCATTTTGACCGTATTGGTATTTCCGACACAATTATTACCTGTCGTATATCACATTGTGGTTCAGATTCAATACACTAAGAGGATTGCGGTTCCTCACAGGGTATCGCAAACGAATGACAGGTTTATATCTCTTGAGGAACAGGATATTCAAAAAAACGGAAATTGTTAGTAGAAGTTGTTCATCTGTGCACTACTGAAATAGTTCAAGTATATCAAGCACAAAACAGGGTATGGCTATCAATAATTCACTTTTAAACACTCAGAACTAAATATCTTATATAAAGAAACTATAAAAGAGCTTCGAAAAATTCGTGCTGCTTCTGAGTCACTACCACCGTGAGAGATACAGCCCACTGAACATTGTTTTGTCACTCAGATTAAGGTATTCCGGTATGAATCCTTGGGCGAGCGGTACACCTACTGTTCTCCATTGAGTAATGAGCAGCAGAGCACGTCAATCGGCAATCAATATTCAGAACGCAAACAATCGGGGGCTATCGTAAAAGGGGCTATACCAAAGGTGATATCATTCAAATGATCAAAATTGTTGGCGTAAATTCATCGATTTTTCATGGGACTCTTATGTAACATTGCTATGTTGGTGTCTGATATATTTTGCTTGGTTGAATTTCTGAGACTCTTGAAAATTCACTGTTCTTTCGCAAAATACTATTGATTCGGTGGTCAAGTTTTAGAAAATGTGGTTTCGAATAACCTACTAATCGTCCTTAAATGGCAAAACTGAAGCTAATAAGGGTGATTATTTTATATGCATGACTTCCCCGATTTTACTAAAACATATATCTGCAATTTATGGAATAAACGGTCCCGTGAGCTTTGAAGTCTTGTTAAGTAACAGAACAATAGTTCTCCTAAAATAGTGAATAATATTATGATTATTAATAACAATAATTAATAATACTCGTAAAAATACAAGCGTGCCGTAAATCAGATATCGTTAAGTTTCTAACATCGCAAAATGGGTAAATGATCAGATGTAAAAGCTCCTAACTATCGCCAACACAACAATTGATAAACACAAACGACCGAAACAAGCACTGGTAGCTTTGTCCAAGTTGAGTGGATGTTGCCCATGGTGAATGGAAATTCAATTGAAACTTTCAATTTTTTCGCATCTAACAGTCAACGGAATTTTTCAACACTTTGAAAGACAAGAAAATTAAATTAAATTAGAATCGATCCATTAAAAACACTACACCAAGTGTTCCTTGTTCCGCTTTTCTTTACAGTCGACGAGTCTCTAACATCAACGAGAAATCATGCAAGTTTGAGAGAAATATGTTATTCCATACCTAACCCCTGTTTTATCACTTCAGTTCAATTGCGACGTTGTTCCTTGTTATACTTCATCCATATAAGCTTGTTGTGAGCAGATCACAAACGCTTATCTTCCTTTCGCCTTGTGGTCTGAGCATATTGAATAATATCAGTTCCGTCGGGCTCCCATTGTGGGGTTGGTTCAACTGTGAGACAAAAATGCTTCTCTCATAGTTCAGATGCTACTCCGTTGTTTCCACGCCTCTCGGATTTCTGTCTTTCTTTTTCCCTCTATCGATCTTTGACTCATGCTAAATGGTGCTAAATTATAGTTTGCAAAATATACACAAATAGAAAGTTACAAATCGCAATCGCCAATTAAACACGGAATAGCACTACTATATTCCGTAATCTCCCGTCCCCAAGTTACAGGAACAGTGTCACAGAAGTGATGGTTCGTTTATTGACAGAATTCAGTGAAAATAAACACCAAGTAAACAGAAATAGTATCTGTTAAAGATGGCATTCGTCAATTGCAGTACTTGTTCTCTGAATCACAAGGCTTCTGTTTGTGTTGTATGACCTTTGATCGGTCAATACAGTTGGTCTGGGGTCTATTGTCCCGAATTTGAACGCGTAGTTCCTTGTCAGGCATTATCTTCAAGCGTTGAATCATCACATAAACCTTTGTGCAAAGCATTGCTATGCACCTGAAAACGTTTTACTCAAGTTTCAAGCAAATCGGAAGCCAGTTTATGCCTTGTTCAATATATTTGTCCTGTTTTTTGATAAAAGATCTGTCCGTTCTACAAGTAGCTAAACAATGTTTAGTTCCTTGACCCATCTTCACTTTCTATATTCTACGGGCCTTTATACCCGGCTGTAGCAAACACAAAATTATTCTGCAAATAGTATAAGGTCTATGTTTATATCTTCAAAACAACAGTGATTTGAAGTTATGCCTATACTCAGGTAAATTACCCAGATTTATCTCTCAATAACTTATTATCAGCGCTCGCTAATCATAGTTAATCAGCACTTACTCAAGGCACTTTGCTATGTAACAGTCGTCAGCGATTGGTAAAAGCCAAAATGATTGATCGTTTGGAATAGCTCTTGATGACGTCTGCTGTTGTGATCTCCAGGATGAAATTTAGCCTAACCTAGTATTCTGTTATGCTTCCAATGTGTGTGGGCGTCTGCGTGCGCACTCTGTCTGATTCTCTCTTGATTCGTTTCCATCGGCCCCGGTTTCTGTGACGCAATCAACAAATCAACTGCATCTGTATAGCACATTTGCCATGACTCGTTCTGAACCGCTGCATGAAATCAAATGATTCTGAATGGAACTGTGGTTTACGACGTTGCAGAACGCCCCACCGCAGTCTGATTTACTGTCTCCGGTACGACAAAAATGGGTTTTGTAAAATGCGACCGAAAGGGCTGATTTGTGCAGTGCAACGCATTGCGTAAGAGATCAAACGGAAGTTGGGACACATGCGGTTTTGAAGATGAATTTCTGTGCGCGCACAAAGCACTGAAGAGTGGGGATGATTTGGATTTTCTCGTGGATCGCAGTCGGCGATGAGAACACTGTTGTTGTGGATGCAGAAAACAAATTCCGATTTTCTTTGATTC
>UZAN01039374.1:121685-164247 GCA_900618425.1 Echinostoma caproni | reverse complement strand
ATAGGAAATGCTCATAAGTTAGGCGTTTTACCCATCAATCGATCGTCCCATTTTGTCCTTACCTGTCAGTTGAGAATGCCATTTGCTGTGTACAAACCTGAGATTCTGTTACTCCGACCGCCATACCATAATTGCTGTAACTAAATTTGTTATTGATCCCATATCTTACGTTCTTTTAAATTCGGAACTGCTCGGGATAAATAAAAAGAATGGCTTTTCGTTTGTAAGGAGAAATGCAACGATGAAATAGCCATGCAGACGGATTTGTCAGTTTGATGCATGTACGGGAGTTTGTTTGATGGTGGATAACATGAGACTGATTAGGTAACGCCACAATTTGAAGTTAATATATTCGGCACTTTGATTATTCATTTTTTGAAACTTTGGGTCCCCTTTAGCCAACTTGTTAGAAAATAGGGAAGATAACTACCGCGAGATGTTAACAGTTCCTTTAATCTCCTCAGTCGCAATAACGTGAAAAAATCTGATATTTATTTTTACAAGAGATTTTTGATAACTACAGTGGTTCAACGGGTAGCGAGCGGTGGGAGAATCAGTTCCACAGCAGTCAGGCTGATGGTGTCAGAAACTTTTATGCGCGTGTGAGTGTGGAAAGAAAACACGTCTGAAGTTTAAAGAGAAAATTTAAAGATCGGTTTCACCACATACCGCATGTGTCCTCACAACATTATCCTTTCCATGCAACATCAGAGACTTCAGACCGCATGTGAGCACCTTGTGTATCAGCTTCAGTATTAGACCACGCCAAAGGGATTCCAAATTGAAGCGAATCATTTACTTTTGTTATTAAGATCATCAGTTATTTTGTTGTACACCACCGCGATAAATGGCACATAAGGTACAATATCGAATGGTTACTTGTTTGGGTCAGTGACTTGAGCGCTGCGATTTTGAGACGTGAACCACAGTAAAATCGATGAGGACAGAAATTGAGTAATGTCGAGCCGATTGACGGGAATCCCGACGATCACCAAGTTTCAGGGCTCATATCCCAAGGTAGAAGGTATTCTAGGGCGAATGACATCAACCGCTTGACCACCGACAACATTACACTTAAAAAGCATACAAGTAGAAAAATTCGTGACGTGCATCAATTTCGGTCATCCACATAATTATTTCACTCAGATTCTTGAAACTACAACATCATGGCCATCTATGTTATCGAATAATCTCACATATTCACAGTGGGGATTAGCTAGTTGTCCGACTGTCACAATTTCTGTAAACCGGATATATTTTGACTCATCCAGTGAGTTCTTAGCCTACAACAAGAGAAACAAAGCTCGGGTCAGTTAATTGAATAATTATCAGAAGCAGAAAACAAAGGGTGCGAACTGGGGTTATTGAGGAATAAGCGATGAATGTGAGGATCACAGAAGTCAATTAGGAAAAAAAATTTGGAAAGCAGAGTGAGGATTCACAAAATCCGTGGCATTA
Organism: Echinostoma caproni; assembly: GCA_900618425.1. Taxonomy (NCBI): domain Eukaryota; kingdom Metazoa; phylum Platyhelminthes; class Trematoda; order Plagiorchiida; family Echinostomatidae; genus Echinostoma; species Echinostoma caproni. The sequence goes on along the minus strand of UZAN01039374.1, from coordinate 162,789 downwards.
TAAACATTGCAACAAATTTGTTTCTAATACTATTACTGAAACCTTTTTTCCCACTAATATTTATAAATATAGGCTACACAGTTCATTAAAGAACTACCGCGGGTCGCAATTGATGAATGATAATATATGCTATTCAAATATGAGGGTTTATACCGTTCGGTACACCAAGCGTGGTAATAATGCCCCCAATTTTCTAATTTACCGGCTCCCAAGATTACTATATTTGAATTGTAAATCAAATACTAATTTGTCAGCAAATTATGATGGGTAACATATTGAATAAAACTAATAACATAGGTTTTTATTGTAATCTGGAGTGAGATAAAACAAAATTGGTTTTGTAGCTAAAACATTAACCGAAGAATGCCAATCTCCGGTCAATTGGTCATTTACATATTTCAACAATGAGTAAAAGCATTGTCTGGTCGCGCAGAGTTTTCCGGCCAAAAGTAGAATAGAAAAACCAAAATGACCGTGTTTTGTTCCCTGTTACCGAAATAGGCCACAGGTTGCCGTCAGACAATATATCATTCCCACCCGTGCATGCGACTCTTTATCGATAAGTTTTGTGCTACCTTGTAACCAGGCCAAACCGAAAGGATGATATTTTTCTATCAACAAACAAAAGCTGCCAATTGGGGTCGGTCCTGTCGGCGTATATCGCAGAGCGGTTTAAAACATCCGTCTACCCATTTTGTTGTGTGTATCGGAACAAAATAAGTTCTGTTCCATAGGTATCTTCACTGGTTCCGCTTTTTATCACTCAAGCAATTATTGTTGGTACATTTAACCTGAAGTATAGGAAATATAGCATATAATGTTTAATTTCGCACCATACTCTGGATAAACAATATCAAACTCCTGCGCAAACACTTTGTATCACTCTTTTTCTTGTGTGAACTGATTCAGGGTAATCCATAATAAGACAGAGGGTAACACGTTTCTTTACCTGGGTGTCTTAATCATAATCATCAAAATCATTGAGTAATCAAAATATACTTTGTTTTTTCTTAAGTTAAGCCCTAGAACATTCCAATCCGAGCATCCCTCAATATTTTCAAGAATGTTTTCGCTGTGTATGCGTAACAGTAACCCTTTGCTCTGTATCTGCAGCTAACTAGAAGTAGATTGAATGATTTTGTTCTTTGAAATCCTAAAAGAATGTTCCATGTGCCGTTGACTCTTAAGTAAATTGGCGCTGTTGATGCTGCATATCTGTTGTTTTCCCCCTAAATCCCCTAAATTATTTCATCTGTTTGTGTTAATATTGCTGTTAGATTAGGAAAAGATAATCTTCGCCATTCATGGGTTTTGGATCGCAAAAGCACTGTTCCACAAGTCGTGTCCTTGAATTGCAACACCACAACCTACATCCCACGGTCACCGCATCAATCACCAGTACCACCAACAGCAACACCCGAGCGGTTCACTGGACCGCAGTGACAGTTCTTGGATTGACAGCCCCACGTGTCTGTTTATTCATGGGATGAAGGTTTAAGTTTACCACTATTATTATTATTACTACCTTGAATGCGTACAGCTGACCAGTGTGAAGAACCCTTCAAATGTGTTGGGAACTTTCTTCTCTCATCTCAATTATCAAACGATTATCTTCCTTAATTGAAACAAAACCATTACAAAACACAAAACATATGTGTTGCTCAACGGCCGCTTATTTAGGCGAGGCCCCAATGAATACATTGAGCGTAGAATAAAAAAGGGAACATTAGACATTTTACTGGCGCTCCATCCTAGCCATTTTTATTAACTTATTTATTAGTTTGGTGCTGATTAAAAAACAGTCAAGAAAATCATCTTCGGTGATTTTAATCAATGATGATGCAATCGGCCGGATAAGGAATAGACTAATGGAAATTACTTCAGTACACATGCATATACTTACACGAACAGACACAACACAAATCATGTGACTGGTAATTAATTTAATTATACATTTTACATTACCCCGTCCCTTCTCGTTTTGCAAATGGTGAAAGCAATAGTTGTAAAGATGGATGCGGCATTTAAACACAACCTGCTGATTAAATGTAAGATAATACAAGTTACCTCTTTCCGAAGGTGATGTAATCGAACTGCATGCATTTTCGTGTCAAGTTCACCCGGTCTGCTGCATCTAGAGTAGATTTTCTGGTTAGCCTATCGAGATATTTATGCCACCAAATGGGAAGTGTTGAATGATTCTATTGAAAACAATTACTAAACCCCAGCGACCGAGAACCCGGCGAAAATAATTTACTTCCGAAATAAAATAACTTCTTGGTGTGGCATGTGGTGAAACTGATCAACTGATGAAAACAGACGTGATCACTCGGGGACTGATTTAAAACCAAGAAACTTCAATGATATGGGTTCATGGTTGGATTCTCAAACTAATAGATCAGGCACGTTTGTTTATCAATTACTAATGATATTTTCTTTATTTTTCAAGTTTTGAAATTATTTTTCCCACGTTAACTTCATCGTTCTTGAAAGGTTGACCTTGTGTTGCACATGTCTACTTGTAGTCCCTAATTCATAATCGAGTTTTTCGTTGGCGGGTGATATTCCGAATGAATGACAATTCAATATCCACTATTGCAACTTTATTTTCGGCGGTTGCATATTTTTCTTAAGTACACTTCTTCAATATATTGTGTGATTGTTGTAAACAGTCCGTACAGTTCACCATCTTTATGTGATCTAATGATTTTTCCTATTTTCCGAGTATGACGCCATCTGGTGCACTATTGGTATTGCTCAATAATTCTTGGTTTTTATCGGAGTAAAAGATTCTTCTGTAGACTAACCCAAATCTCCTTTTCATTACTGAACTTTATCGGTCCTTTTGTATTTCACGTTATCCAGACTAATCACATGAAAAGCGATTCACAAAGACATTTATAAATCCAAATAAAACATCCGACTTATCAGTGTCTCGTAAATCGTCTTCCTTTAGTCGCTTCCGAGGGTTTATTATGATGAGTAGTTGCGTCAGTTTCCAAATAAAGCATTGAATATTTTCTTATACGGAGCCACTTAGGCGTAAACTAGAAAATAGGAAGCACCTAGTTTATCTCATTACTAATGTCCAGGATTACTAACGGTTGGAAACATCTTCCAGTTAACTAGTGCTTACACTAGTTGTTACCCATTGATTCGTCAATTCTAACTATATTCCAAGGCTGCTTACTTTTCCACATTCCGCTAGTTACCAGCAATTTTATAGTGATATTTTGGATGAAGTAGAACTCGGTTGTCGGAAATACTTGCTCGGTGACTGGGAGTCGCACGTTGACCGCTACCGGTTTCGATATGTTTTTAAGGCACCAATATTGCGAGTGCGTGAATAAGCCAAACCACAGCAAAACTGCTCGCCACTAAATAAAGAAATTATGTTAACAATGCTGCTCATCTACGGACCTATTCGCTCCAAAGAACAGTAAATAGACACAAACTAGCTGCTGTTCTAAAAAGAGAGAGTGAAAGAACAACACAGAAAGCAACGCAATTCGTCTTCCCTCCTGAAAATCAAAAAGTTCCCTTTCATTGTGAGTTTCTGGCTGGTGCTAACAGAGTGATTATATGATGATATTGTGGGAAAAGCTGAAATAACTATCGACGTAATAACACCAAAAGCGTTCACTCATCGAGTAAGAAACTGCATAACCCCGAAAAGCTGGTAGGACTACATGCACTAGTGACGCGCATACAAAAAGTACGAGCTGTTGATAATCATTCGCAGAATTATGCGAGTGGGAATTTTCAGTAAAAATAATAACCAAAATATGAATAATAATAATAATAGAAATAATACTGGATTGACATCGTTAATTTAAAACCAAGTTGAAATCCCTTTTGTAATCTATAGGATTTTCTACGGACAAGCCATAATAAAGTGTATTACCGAAAATATATATGACTACATAACAGTATGAATTGATTTTGTACAGCATTTACGGTTATTGAAGCAGAATGCTTTGGGGTGATTCGTTTGCTAGGATACAATCCAAAGTATACTTCCAAGATAAATAACTTGAGCAATATTGGTCTGTTGGAGATCCCGCATGTTCGGGCTGATTTCTGTTCTCAAAAATCACCTGTGAATTTATCGCTTTATCGGTTCATGTGGACAGTGCTGATGAGGCCCAACCAAGAGAAAATAAATGTACACTATCTCAGTCATAATTGCAATGGACATCATAGGAAAGTTCTAAAAATTTTATTTTTTAGTGTTCCATATATGTATATCAGGTTTACCACCGACGTTAGGAATAAAAAGTACACAGAAATGTTTCAACTGGATGGAAGCTTATCTTCAAAAAGAAAACAAATACCACTAAAGTGGGAGCGAGAATACAGTGAACTGTACAGAAAATCTATCGGTTCATCAAAATCATCCAATGATAAATCAATTGGTATTGTCCTGAGTCCCCCGATGCGTGCCCTGATTGACGACAATCACGACCGTGGTAACTAGTTGCAATGGGGGAGCAGCGACCAATAACCGGCAAACTGCTTTGCACACCACCACAAACAAAAACAAGAGGAACAACAACACGACCAGGTGGTCCATGTCCGAATGTGGGCACTGAGAGAAACCGATTGTTTATTGGAATTCCAGACCCGCTGATGACGACACTTCATATTTGCTTCATTACTATAACTAAGCACTGCGAACTGACAAACTAATGCGTGAATACTTTGACGTATGTGCGCATAACTGTGTGCGTACGTGTGCATACGTGAATGTCTCTTCGCGGTTCATCGTGCAGCCTTTTGGAAAAGTGCACAAGCACACACAAGCACACTTACGTACACAAATAATCGCTCACCGTAACTGATTGCGCAACTGGTTTGCTGCGCTTGACCGAATGAGAAAGCGAAAAAGGAAGATTGGGTTAGGTGTATTGTATTCGACTCTNATACCTTAACATCACCCCCGTCACCCACCCAGCTCCAGTTCATTTGCAGTTCGTCGCTGCACGATCCAATACGGACGTTTATGACTTAAATCCAGCAATCACGAGATTGTAACAAATCACCACCTCTCACGTGTAACCACGATGTTATGGTCTGCCGACCATGATCAGAGGCGAGGAGGGGAAGCCGGTTGAAAGCATTAAGATACAAATGTCATAACCATGTCGGTGTGATCACCATTTTACAAATCTGCTGATAGCCAAGACACTAAATCAGAAAACGATTGTGATAATTAGTGCTGGGACATGTCAGTTGGTATTCGTTCCAGGTTAGTGAAACCAACCGGAATACTTGCTTGTCAGCCACCACACCACCCCTCCTCTCGTCGTCCTCCGACCAAGATAAGTAAATTTTCTAAGCTGGAAAGTGGAGTTATATTGCAATTCCAGGATCCTTCGCATTTTGTTCTTAATTCGGTCCCTGATGGGCGGGATTGAAAAAACGTTACTGAAGTAGAATCTTTGGAAATTAGGAATTGTAAAATCGATGATATCCAGTCTGATTTCATAAGGGACAACATTTTTATCACTCAACCGAATGTTAGGATTTCAAATTTCGGTAATTAATCCGTTCAGGAAACTACTGTTATTTTCGAGCGGTTTTTATCATGGATTTCCAGATAGGATAAAACTGGCAATGATTGTTTTCACTTGGCTTTGAACCGTAACAGGTCACGCGCATGTGTATGCAAACCAATTGATTAACAAGCAGCTAAACGCAAACAGATTGAGTTCAGACTTGGGCACACAGCCAAATCTGCTGGTAAATTGCAAAGTACTGTCTACGTTTGTCTTTCTTACCACAAATTTCACGGATTGTACGAACCCACGTATTGAACTCAATTGATTGGGGTCATTTTTCAGTTATCTTGAGTCGTATCCTTCAGAAGTAATCAGATGTTGCTATCTGTGAGATATCACAGTGAAAGGACGGGGCGCATGATTTTTACAGTTTATCGAAAACGCACAACAAAGTGACCATACGGTTTGACTTGAAATCTGATACAGATGTTAGTTGTAGCGTTTTCCGTAACTGAAAATTAAAAAACGTATTCTGAATTGATATACCCTCATTTGCAAATTAATGGGAATAAATATGACTGATAAGATGCCCGATTTAGATATACGTTTTCAAACTTCCCAGTAAACAGTTCATACTATCAGTCACAGTCACTATTCGTTCTGTCAACCACCAACCCTTTGTCAGAAATTGCGGCCAGCTGGTTGTTGGCTAAATTAGATCGGTCGTTAGTGGTCACGCGATTACATTTCTCGGTTAATTTGTCGTGCATAGAAGCCACCGTGAACTTGCAATCAGCTCAGGATCCTGAGATACTAAACGCTCCCTCCTCTCTCCAACAAGCCGTTCTAAATTCGAATACCATTTCTTATTTGCCTTTACTCTCTCTCTCTTTCTGATCTTTTGGATGCATCCGGCATTTCGTTTGTTCTGTCTGAAACAAACGGGGTTACTGCGTGTTCATTTGGGCATGATGAATTGACAGTTCTCGTGTTCTGCAATGAACTTCGTCTGCCAAGTAACAGTTTGAAACGCATATCACATTACAACTGACGAGTTATGCCCAAGCATCAAGCGGTATTGGATGAATAGTTTTCTTCTTTGGTGGTACCGCGTTTTGCTGAGAGAATGCAGCAAATGTGTGTCATTCAGGGGAATTAATAGCCAAGAAAGATAAATCCACTGTAGAATCCTAAGTATACTAACGTGGTTGACTCTTTCTAACATGTGCCACAGAGAACAAACATTGTGAACACGAATAAATTGGTCAAGAACGCGCAACTGTGCGAAATCATCAATTGGGCACATGCTCTATGACCAATGTGTGTTTTGTATTAGCTTGCTTAAGAAAGCAAGCACTATCTATTTTGTCAGTGAATTTAAGATACTGATGTGGAGTCAAATGGCAACAAATAACTCATTCATGGTGCGTGATTATCATTTTATTCTGACTCTCTTTACTGAATTGAATTTGTCAGCAGAACATAAGTAGTGGAAGACTCGTGTGAAAAAGGTCTGTGGCGAGAACTATAGAATGTGTTGTGGCAATGGATAATATAAATATATACATATTGATTGCATATCCGCGGACGTCCACATAAGTTTGGGTAGCATGATTGATGACCACGAGTCTGGAAGAAACGGGGGCAAATTCGTTTCCACCAGGACCATGGGAAATATTAGGGGATAACAGAAATTCGATAAAACAATAGGTCAGTTATTCAAAGTCGTCCTAATTTGTCAACAAAAATATGTGAAAAAAAACGAGAACAGAACTCTTTGAATGGTGAGTTCCATGTGCATTTGCTAGGGTATGTTTAGATTAAGTGACAGAAGAATAAACAGAGTACAACGGTTTAAAGACCTTTTCAGAAAACTTGGTTTTAAAAGGAAAATAGCAAATCAACAAATAATATTTATAGAAGAAGGGAAAATAGCAGTTTATTGGAAAAAAAACGATTAGATGAATTAGCAAGCCATTATTGTGTTGTTTCTGAACGATGAAAAGAAGTTTGCAGAACAGAAGTCATTGCTTTATGGCTCTTTCAAGTTTCAAGGGAACAACAAAATATACATCCAAGAGCCCAAGTAAGCAACTTTCATGAATTTTCTTATAAATGCTGTTACCGAATTGAAGAAACCTATTTCCAGCTTCAGTAAACTTGACAACGAGCCATAACAGCTTGAGTGTGAATATTACCCACAACTTACTGAACGATTCAGTTGTTGATGTTTGTGATTTTCTTTCCTGAGGGTTTGCAATTACTTCCTACACGAAGAAACTCACGTTCAAATAAACTAGTAACCTAACATTTTTGTATCGTACTAATCAGCTGTTGGCGTGCACCAACGGCGGTTTTCATTAGGTGAATAAATTCCAATATTTGTAAGCAAAATTTGTTACCACGGTAATTGCCGTGAACCCCCCCCCCTGTTCCTCCATACCTTCCATCACCATATCCTGATCGTTGGTGATACATACTTTCTATACTAACAAACCTCATTTAATCCACTTGATTTACCAGTTCCGTACTGCCTAACATTCCAATATCTATATCGAGTAATTTCCGGTATTATTCAGATGAATTATCATTCCAAGGGGTATTACTTTTAAGTATCACACAACATTTCGCCTAGTCATGCTCCTTTATGGATTCCTTCAACTGAAACTATCTTTTACAATTACACAGAAACCACACATTAAGCACTTCATTCACAACAACCGCTAATTTGAGGCATTCTTCTTGCGAAATTTCGGGCTATTTAATGCACGTTGACCGGCGATTCAGACAGCGTAAAATTGACAGTCACTGTCTATTCTGTACACGTTTCTTTTCCTTATAATTCAAATGTATGAAAGCGAAAGGGTTTACTGGAACAAACGATTTGGCAATAGCTTTGAACTCCATCCAGACTTGGATCATATTCGGCTGTTATGCGCATCCATTATTGGGGAACAGCCTTCTGCACATTCTATAGTCCAAACAATCACGAAGAGAACAAAACGGGAGTAAATTTCTAACACCCGAATTTTCAGCATCTATTTTCTCGATTAGTCTACCCATCAACAGGAATCAGGAATATCAATCAACCTGTGACTCCTAGTCAAGTTCAGATACTTGAGTAAAAGTTGGATAGAACTGTTATATATACTTGTTAGGGACCCTAAATTAACTAGCGAATGACGATTGATAACACGATACTAATGTAATTCATGAAAATTGGTCGTTTATTTGAATCAATGTATCACTCATCACTGAAATGCTTTGTCGGTTTTTCATCCAGCTGTTTCATCGGGCTTCCTAGAAATGAAGAGCAATGAGTATCCCCCGACTAGAAAATGGACACGATGGTATGGAAAGCGGACTTGATGACAACTTACGCTATCAATCACAAACGTGATAAAAGTCTGTTACAGAACGAAACGCGTAGTGAGAAATCTCTCGTTGGATCAAGAATTCTCTCACGCCTGGATTTGTGACCCAGCATCGTTAGGTGAATGAGGATAAGACAAACGAAAAATAACAGCCACATAGTGCAGTCAACGCTTGCCATATTTCAGTAACACACTAAATGTGTAAGAGGAAAACACTATCGTGATGGACCCGAATTCCTAATGCTTCGTGATATACGCACGAGGAAATTTTTCTCCAGCACTATAAATAGTTATCAAGTAATCAAATAAGAAAATCGAGAAAGCACTAAGCTCACTGAAATAACAACTTTCGTAAAACAAACCGGCCGAAAATCTTAAAATCATAAAGAAATAGATTTTTTCTGAAACTAAGGAACAGCTTTTTAAAGTGAAATCCAGGATCTTTATCATTACTGATGGCAAAATTATTTTACTGCTACTGGTGTGACGTACCAGTCACATTTGTGAGTAGTACGCAAAAGGATACGGTTGACGGTTTCTTTTAACGGTCATAAACAATCAAGACCGCTTAGAGAGGATGGCTGTATGCGAAGTGGTAGCCACAGCCCACTCCATTATTTATTAAATCCGATTGGGCAGAGCGTGATAAATGATCAAACATGTTAGCAACCTCCCACATAACAATAACACTTGTATTAGTGTAAATTGTATCATTATTGCACAGGCCTCAGTTATCAAGCCGCATTCGATATGTGTGGATGATCATGGAATAAGCGCCTATATAAACGATAAGCGTGAAAGAAATAAGACTATAAAGTTATTTCTATCAGGATAAGCAAAATTTCACGTAAGCGCATTTGATGTTTTACTAAATTATTTACACCCCACAAATTGTTTGTGTATATGTGAACTATCAGAGCCCAATTCAACCTGATTAAGCTGTTCTCAAGAAGATTATATACCCGAACCCCAAAATTATCGTCAATCTCAAGTGGCACTTACGAATTGAATGGCAGAAGCTCAGAACAGTGGATACGATGTTTCTACGGTGATTCACTACTGATAGGCCTTTACCTAATCTAACAGTAGTCTAACAGATATGAACGAACTAACTGATTTCTCGAAAAATGACGGAACTGATCTTGCGGTGTTTTGTCAAACTTGTCACCCTAAAATTGCATTCCATGACCTCATGGGGCAAAACCGGATCAATTTGAGGAAAACGATTGATTTGCATACAACAAATGTAACGCTTGAAAAGCCTTTGATTATGAAAATTATATCGCAAAGTGAAATAAATTTTCGGATTTTTTGTTATCGGAGTTGATTTATTTTTCCCCAAAATAACATCATATTTACCTTTTTATTTGTCACCATAACTAGATCAAATTTTAGGCGTTCACTGAAGCGTATAAGAGAACAAATAAATTTGCCTTACCCTAGGAGAGAATTCATATACTAGCGCAACTGATGAACAAAGTATAGATTCTTCTTACAACAGGCTGCTTTGCAGAGATTTAATTATAAGCGAGGATAACAATACCCGTGTGAATGGCGTATGACACGGTAAGAGTGATTATGTTTGATGTGCAGGTAAGCGATTCGTAGCAGTTCGAACGTGGAACAATTTGGACAGTCATTATAATTACTACTATATACTGAGCAAAGTCACGTGTTCTTGTTCAGTGACTGTGGATGCATCTGATGCTTGAGATGATGTAGAAAGGGCAATTAAATTAGGACATCGAATGCAGAATAATGTGTGCAAGAATGGTCAAATCGTAGGAAATATACTATGGATGGAGGAATAAGTTAGAAATCCATAATTTATAAAAAGGTAAATGATGTGAAATATTTTAGATGTTAACAAATAATTATAATACAATGTGTGAAGCCCTTAGTTTGCTTGATTATCTTGGTGTGTGAGTGACTGGAAGAATAATTAGCGGAAGTATTTGTTCATTGATTCGTGGATTATCAAAGTGATACAGCTTCCCCATAATTATTGAGAAAGCTACTATCTTTTCTATTTGGAAGCGACATTGTTTAAATACAGGAGTTTTTACACAATCGAAGTACAAGTGTTTCAGAACAGCATGTTATACGGCGATTACTCTTATATTAACAAAATAATTGAACATAATTTGCCTGCTGATATCGCTTCTAGTGGGTTACAAACCAGATTTTGTCTTCTTGTTTGCTTTACCTTAAATCACATTTCTCATATTTTTCATTACCCACAGAGAACTCGAAAGGTGGAACAAATAATATGAAAAGATTTTTAAATCAGTCATTATTTGGCGGAGGCGGTTGATTGGAAGCTATTGTTCACTTGTTCAATATACACTTCTTAGGAAGTATTTGTATTAAACTAAATGTTTGTCATCAATATACTTTTACCCGCAAATCGTCTGGGTTGAAATATACTGGTCAGCTATGGGCATTGCTGAGGACTGCATTGTGGTATGCGTCAACTGAACGAATGATCAACGGGACAAAACAGTGTTTACACATCACTGACGTGCAACATCCACGATGAAACCGTGAAAAGTCCACTTACTTTAGTGTTTTTCATACAACTAGTCCTCCTGATCGTCACGCGCGCAACGTCTTTCGATGTCACACAAACAGATGAATGCATCTTTGGATTGAAATGCGCAGTTCCCTAAAACATTCCTTCGGTATTCCCTGAAAATATTTGGGACACTCTGTGAACAAATAGTGATTTGTGCCCAGCGTTAGTGATCACGCGTCAGGAAAAGCAAAATTCAATAACCAGATCATTAACCTATAATAGTTCGTTCACAGTTCCTTAAAAAGAGCCACATTATTCACGACCTTTCAAGGATGTGTAAATTGACATGGATATGGCGTCTTGTTTGAATAAACCCGTATGTTATATATCTTCAGAAAAATCGACATTTGTGCAGTTCCGTAAGGGCTCATAACAGTTAACCGTTGTTGTTTTGATTGCTATCTACTCATTCGCATTTAGGAGAGTGAATGATACTGTAACGATTCTGGGTTAAGGCAAAGTATACAGTTGAAATAAAATTCCACACACAACGAGAGAATGCATTTATTATCCCAATTGTTGACCACCCTCAGCCATAAAATAATTGGAACATGCTTGCTTACACTTGATGCTCAAAGGATTTGCTATGTCAACTCAACCACACTGTAATACTAAAGTGAACAAATGCACCGTAAATAACACCTCTTCAATCAAATAAACGTTTTTGTTCCACAAAATTCTCAAGTTCGCGACCTTAATCATCACTCAATGCACTTACGAAATCGCACATTGCAAATGATTGGGTTGGTTTGTTTATTTGTTTTCCATATACATAACAACTCAATCTGGTCCCAAAATGTATGGCGTCTTATGGTAATTCCAGCCATCCTTGCCGCCCATCGCGTTTTATTGAAATATTATGTTTGGATGAGGAGTTTCATTTTATCATAGGCTTTTTGTATCACCCATGGTTTTTGATGGTGAATTACACGTCTGGCCAGTTTGACAGGTTTCTACAAGTAAAATGGAGCTCGTTCGCGTTGGTTACTGTCCACTAAAGACGAGTGAGTATCACTGAATCGTTTGTATGTTCTTGTTGGAACTGATGTTCAAAATGTGCTACGCCCAAAAATTCGTGAGTTGTAGATTACTTCGTACTTGTCTGGCATTTAGCTAGTGAATTTCACTGGCAGAGGCATTTTAGGTTAAGCAAGATTTTAGTATTCGGTTTGGTAAAGATTTCCCCGTTTATATTACCATACAAATATTGATCGAACCAGTGCAATGAAACACTAAGTTTATAAATGTGTTGGTTTTCAATGTCATATTTGTGTCGATAGATATTGGCGAAAAGCATTTATTCCAACTTCACCATTTTAATGCCCTTAATTATGTTTTATCACTCTTCGAACTGTCGTGACCTCGCATGTTGTGACAAAATTGCAGTGGCTTAGACGTTACTTCTCAGCGTTAGAAAGCATTTGCAGCTGAGCCCTCTGGAATTGTTTTTTCTAATTACCGATTATGGTTTTATGAACATTTTTATACTGGACAATATACCTGTTCTCAGTGATGCACGTTGGATATATCGATGAACGATATTTTTGTCTTAAATCAGTTGAAATTATATGCCTCGACATAGACTAGATACATAACATCCCCAACATGAAGGAAGTAAAATTATATTCCACGAAATATGAAACTAATCTTCAAAAATCAACTTACTTTGTGCGTCTCGTTGAATAACGTCGAATTTCATGCATTATCCCATCGAGCTTTCGTTGCATACCGCAGGCGTAACGCAACGATAAAAGGTCAATATAAAACACTATGTTCATCTGAAATGGCATTTATAACAGATGGTTTGCAACCCTATCTTGGCAGGTTCCGGATCAGTAGGCCGCAGAATAGAATTCATTCAGATTCCAGTCAACAGCCCACATCCGCGTGTGTTCGAGACCGCTTTCATAGTGTTGAATACACAGATGAGAATAGGTTCCTCATGAACGGTCGTTATTTGCCAGGGTACGGCATTTTCAAGAAAAAAACGGATGAGTGTCGTTCAGTTGCGAACTTGGTGCACTCCGTTTCAAAACGATCAGAAATATTGGAGGGCGATTGGTTTCGTTAACCGTCAATTAGTAGAAAGCATACCGCATCGAAACATAACATAATTGTTTTCTCCCTTCATCCACGTGGTTGATAACATACCTGAGTCACTAATTCAAATATTATAAAGTACACTCGACCATACTGCACTTCCATAAATATTCAAAGAATGAATAATTTTGCTTATATTCAAATGCAGATGACATAGTGGCTCGGTGCACTATCACTCCATCACTCTCGTTCTCATTCTGTTTAAGTTTGCACATAATGTGATGCATCACTTGGAAAAATGGAAACTTTCATTCTCATTGCAATACGGGTTTCGACCTCAGCGATCATGTTCTCCTAAATGGATTGTTATTTAATAAAAGGGAACGAAAGCAAAGTAATGCAGTGCACTTTATGTACCCCGAGTTTTCAAAAGAATCTGATCATTGAAACCACAGGATGCTACCGAATAAACTTTACAATTATGGATTCCGAAGACGTAGTCAGGATTATAGAGATGTCTAACAATTAAATATGTCATGTTGGGTAGGTAAGTCGTTATCTGATCCTACCAACGTAATCCGTGTTAGGCCACGGGGATGCATTCCTAGTACCCAGCATTTTTCAGTTTTTTGAACCATCCAACGGTCTAGCTGTGAATAGGAAAGGTATGTTTGCAGACGAATTAAAATTATGGAAAATAGTGACAAAACCTTAGGATTCAATGACGCTTCAGTGAACAATTGATGTTGCTTATGAACGGTGGATCGAAAATGATGTCAAATGCAATGCAATAAAATGCTCGATCATATGCCTCCACCACAAAACTCAGTCACCGTATTTCCTGGGATATCAAAGCGTTTGTATGCTTCAAATGAGAAAGGTTTCGGTGTCCTGGTTCAAGACAACCTACATTGTTCTATAAACGGTCCCAGGGCGTTGTCTACAGCTGTAAGACATGTTGGTTTGCTAAAGTGAGTCTTTGGTAAATTTAAGCTTATGCTGTTCCCAAAAGTGCTATCAGCCTAAATTTTTCCCCACACAGAGAACGTCATTCGAGCGGGTAACCCATGGCTGCGATGCAATCAAGTATTCAGGAAAGCCCACAAGACATGGTAACCAAGATTGTAAAGGAAACGAATTCCAAGATTTATTTCGAAGCACTGAAATCATTGGGCTCATACTCCATTCAGTATCGCCGAATTCGAAGTGAATGCATTTTGGTGTATCACATAATACAGAACCCAGATGGACAATATCGTTAAATGGGTATTGTGCCAAACTAAATTCAACTCAGACGACATCGGTTTAAGTTGGTGCTCTCAAAATATCGATCAGAATTATACCGTAATTTCTTTGTCCGCAGAGTGTGTAGTATGCGAACTGTACCAGCTCGCGTGGTTCATGTGCTAACATTTGCTTCTGCCCAGAAAAAACGTGAATAACTTTTGTGTTGTGAACTTAGAGATCCATGACAGTGCACGAAACAGTGACATTGTATGACATTCCGCATCTCTCTGTGCTCGGTAAAACGATTCCAGTTGTGCCAAGAACCCTATAGGATACAAGAAAAACAACAGCTTATGAGCATTACCCATAAGAAAACTTTGACTTGGACGGAAGATTGCCTTGTAAAATTATTTGTTTATTTTTCTGTGGTTTGGGTAGCAGTATTAATCACTCACTGAGTCCAAAGGTAGTGATGAGTTCTGAAGACGTTTCCCCAATACTTCGCCAATGCGTGATCTGTCAACGTGAAATCAAAATGAGCACACACTACTTGATGGGGAAATTCGCGAACACACAAACGCTAGCGTGGCGCGTTTAGGAATATTCCTATGATTGGTTTGGTTACTCTAAGTGATACATCATTTGAATAACAGAAACTTGCGCAGTTCCAAATTGAACCAAACAAAGCATAAACATTCACATATTTTCAAGCGCTAGGTTATGTTATTCACTGTTATGCAGAACGGAAACAAGTATCGCCGGGGTCAAAGGTAATAGACCAATGCGTTTCCTATTCGTCTCAAAAGAGATCGCAGCATTTGTCCTTCGGTCTAACCACAAATACGTTTTTGTCTGGCGGATGGCGTAGGCTGAACTTGAACACCGTTCCGTCCTAATCCCTCGTTATATTATTGTAATTGTTTTGACAGGGATTAAAAGCGTAATTGACAGCGTGATGTCTCCGCCGTGAGGTGAATATTCAAATTTCTTACTCAGTACACGCGTCTCTCTTTGATAGAAACCAATAAAACTTTTGGAAATACTCATACAACTTGTATAACTATGGACTCGCGATTTCAATATATCACACAAAAGACACTGAAGCACTTCACGGAAACCACAGTTTTATTAGTAATCACCACTGGTGCTCACATTTACACTTGTAACAGTGCAAACGGAAAATGTGCTGGTTTGTGAACCTTGTAAATTAAACAGTGATAACTTCCATTCGTCTGTGGAATCGAACATTGCATGCTGCCATTTTGACAGACAGAGACTACCAGAGGTAACCCCTTTTAGAACTAACTGAATATGATTAAGTGGAAAACATTACATTAACAAAACATGAAGAACGGTTGCAACAAATCCGATTTAAAACCCTTCATTCACAAACTCTGATTAGTGGTCAAGTTACTCGTCGCCTATTGCGGGTTTATCTGTGTTTTGCCAAATACTTGTTTTTTGAAGGTCCATAAAGTCTGAAAATATATCTGCCCAGAAGTTTAACCGAAGAAGGGGAATTCTATGGGTAGCCCGGTTAACGGAATTAAAAAACTCTATGATTTTCGTTTGAATATTNTCTTAAACCACCTGTTTCTCCAGTTCTTTCCAGTTTGACAATGGTATTGGTTTACTCTAGAAAATAGCTGTCGAACGCGGCGAGACATTTGTGAGATATACCGTTTAATTTGAAGATACAGAGGCAGATTCCAAGGAGTTTCTTCTAGCTTGAGCTAAATTGAACCAACTGCATGAAATTAGCGTACATACTGAAAGCTTTGAGAATGATGATCGTCACCGTTTCCTCCAATCCACATTTCACTGCTTGACGCTACTCAATTATATTCGGTTTTCTATTAACTTTTGTTTATTGATTGTCTAAATTTGCCTTCTAAATTGTTTCAACTCTAAGGGCGAATTCCGACGCATTGTGTTTCATAGCATTGCTTTTGGAACTACCAGGTTATCTCGGCATTCAAAACCTTGTTTACCATTCACCACTTTCGAATGTCTGTGAAGTTGTACCACCTATGGATGAGGAACTTGAGCGCTAGTATAACCAGTCTGATAAACGATCAGTATATACAAAGATGTATACATATGCGATTATGAATGCCTACGAGAATGTAGTTTCATATATCTTAATTGGGTTTGAAAAATATGTATGACGTGCATTTTTCCGTATTACTCTGTTATTATTAGAACACATACGTTTCGTTGTAATACAAATTGAGGTCATGTTTTATACTTCAACTGTTGATGACTACCCATGTAACCACAGAACGGGGTAAAGTACAGTGGCCAGAGTGATCATTCACGAATTCAACCAACAAAAGCAAAAAGTGCGAAAATGTACTAAAGCTGAGCTCTTTGAACATTGTAAAGCAATTTACTGATTCGCGAGGTATTACCGTCTGCAGAGACGTTTGTACATGAAATCTGGTTAGTAACCGAACAAACCCAATCGACGTCAGGGCAAAATATCATTTCAATTTTATAGACGTAGCTCCTCAGAAAGTTCTTTCTTATAAATAAAAAAGGACTGAACTGCTTTTGCAGCTTTTATTTTATTTTCGAAGGAATTCGCTCATTTTGAAACATTTTGGATTGTTTTATGTTCAGTATAACCTAACAGTAAAACTACAACGATCTACTACTACTAGTGACAATGGTTATCAAACTAAGAACATAGTTTGTTATTCTTTTTCACCGAAGTGATTTTATCCGTCTTTTGTAAGAAAAGCATAACTCGGATACAGAGAATACTCTGTTCAAAATGTTTTTTTTTTCAAATTCCAGAATGTTTTGCTGGTAAATGTAACATTATAGTATGAAGGGCAACTTTCGTTTCCGGATTCTCCTCAACATCCTTTTTGCTTCACTAAAACGATCCCAGAATTAACTGATATTTTGCTTCCGGTTGGCTATTTACAAAAAAAATGGGTCAAGGACAGTTTACGAATATATGTGAATCCTACTCTCGCTTAAAAACAATAATTAGAGAACTATCTTAACACAACCCGCTTATAAGTGTTTGTAAATTACACACTCTTATCCGTAAGTGATAAAACTGGCTTGGTTGGTAATGTCTCATTATTATGCAGATTGATTAGAAGACATTTGTGGTTACTGGGGTACATACAGAATCGGGTTATACTTTGGAAAAACGCCACATCTAAACGAGATGACAAATTTGAAAGTTCAAATCTGGAACGTAAACAATATCATATACACATCCGAACACACCCGCATCCCAAAGCTCATTAATTTATCATAACAGAAATGGTGCTTTTGAGGGTGAGGTTGGATGTTGTGTTCTCGGCCTCCGTCTGTTCGTCGGTCGTCCATCGAGCACACACACACATTCACGTCTGAGCTGCCCCGCCCTAATGCAGTCAAGTGAATAAACAGGGAATAGGACATAGATTGTTGGGTTTTTTTCCGCTGTCGGGTTTTTCCAAGTGTTACCTAACCCACACAGGTGATTAACGACGACGTCGACCCGTGTGGCATCTGTCAGGAAGCCCATCGACAAAACTGGTCTGACCAACCCGTGTAGACGTTGAACGAATAAACCAGATTGGTGTTGATCTTGTACAAGATAGCTAACGCACAGTCTGATTACAAATGAGATCACTGGATCACAAAATGCGCAATTTGATTGGGATGGCTACAAGCAAAACGGATCAACCTTTTCAAAACCGCGATGTTTCCAAGGATCACAACTCCAAAATTAAGAGGTAGTGGAGTTAGGACAACAAGTACTAGCATGCCGTTCAGTAACTTTGATCAGCCGAGATGGCCTTTCTATGGCGTTTTCATCTTTGCCTGGTGAAGGGATACATAAAATTCTTGCCCGCCATTTACTGAGCACTGAAAAATTGTACTGGGGAAAATGTGAAGCACCACACTTGGTAGAGAATCACCTTCCCAATAATTTGTTTATCCGGTAAAAAAATATTTTATCAGTGCACAAATATGATGCATATATATCGTTGAGGGAATGTGCACCTACAACGGCAGAAAATGTACGCTGCCTGACAAAACATGATCAGTTTCATGAAAATGTATTCCGCATTTCTGTATGGTTTTAATATCGATGTGAATTGGTTAAAATATCCTCAGTTCTATCTAAAAAGGTAGTTTTGAGATAAGCCATCGTTTTTGAAACTTTGGAACAAATATAAGATAATTTGCGCGGATCAGATACATAAAACTACAGGGAATTGAACATTGGAATTGATTTTGATGGTTAAACAGTGAATACTGCCCACATTACCTCAAATAATTTTAACCGATGAATCTTTGTGAGTGAAACGACTAGAATGATCAACACCTCAAACATGATTTCTCGTAAAGATGAACGTTCGGAAGCTTTTTCCTTATCGATTTTCTACGTTAGGTTCATTTTTGTAATAGCTTTGTTAGGCTTATTCATCCCACATTTAACATCTAACTTTTCTGCGGTAATCCCAATCGTTCTGAAGATTGCCAAATACAATAATTCAGTTGTCCGCTGTTGACCAGGAGGCTTTTACTAAATAACGAACATAGTTAAATTGGTCTTTAAAAAACACGTGTGTTACCGATTCGTATTCGATTCCCCTAACAGCATTCGTACTTAAATAAGCTGAGCCGGATCAGAATCTCGTAATCCTAAGGGATAGTCTGTAGTGAAACACAAATTGATATTATAAAACAGTGCAGTTCCATGGCTTAGTAAACCCAGAAGAAAAGCACATGAAAGGAAAATGATACCGATATCTCCCTTTTGGGAGGGAGCTGTTTGGAAGCATGAGCATTGCGTGGTATGACAGGGTAAATAAAGCAAGTGAACGCAGTGAGTGCATTGTTTAGCTCAGTTAATCCACTTGGAGGTGATCAGTTCCGCAAGACTACTGACATTTTTATCCGCAGTTTTGATTATGCCAAATCCTGAAGCCACTTTATTAGTGTATTTCATGTAGAATTAGTAGCTGCATTTATTGTAGGATTTCGTTTTATCTTAGCTTTCTAATTAGCATCTCTTGACTTAGCATACGCGAAATCAGTTTTCGGAAAAATGTGAATCAGAAAGTTGTTATTCAATATGGTTAATTAGGAACTTGTGGAGTTCAAACACACTACCCCAATCGCTCTACCTAACAACCTTAAACAGCGCCGGCATGTTTCCCTTAAATATTCTCAAATATTTAGCAGTGAAGAAGTAGTTACCTCTCAGTAGCAATCGAATATTTGCTTCTCATGAAATAGGACAGTCTACAGCTATACAACAAAAGTATTCCTGAGGGAATGATCCGTTGTCATATCTAACTGTATAACAGGCACTTGTATTTGTCGGATGAAGGTGGTTGGTAAACACGGTCATTACTTAGCTTACACGGACGATGACTATGTTTGAAGCCGAATGGGCGAATTCGAATGACTATCATGCATAGTCGGTACGATTGGAGTAGATTTCATTTCAATGTCTGACACTACTCAATGCAAATATTTGTAGGAGATTATCATCGACAAGAACAAAAATAACAACGATGACGGCGACAAAATAACCCGTGCATCACACATTCTAAAAGAGACTTACGGCAACCCTTTTATTCTGTCAATCCCTGAGAATTATCCCGATCGGTAATTTAAGACTCGTCCCATTTTTGGTTGTGCCTCTCTATATATTCAATCATTCCATATCCGATTGGATTTATTTCTTCGAGTTAAATCCTCTGGCAAAGGGCACACCATATAATACTTAGAATTGACACCAGAATTTTATATTAGCATTCAGTCTGTCGTTAACTAATCTACGAACCGGTTAACATGATATCTTTAGCAAAATACGCAGCGGTCTATGGCCTGGTGCTAAGCTCTGCATGCTACATGTCTTTATCCGATCGCTTTATTCACAGACCTACAACCTTATGGTGTAATCAAAATGATACTAGAGATAGTTCACACACCAACGTTCTCCCCAATCACTCAGTATCAGATTGTTTACCTTAAAACAAGCCTAACACATTTTCAGGAGGTTTCTTGAGGGAGTAAATCATGGAACTAGTTGGCAATAGAAGTAACCACCGAGCACATTACATTATTTTGGCTGCCGTGATGGAGTGGTAAGATCGTCCTAATAACCACCTGGGTTTTCTCAGTTGAAACCATGCCACGGCCACCCATCTTCCCATTATCTGCATTTTCCCAGTCAGCGTTTGTGTGGTCATAACTCCCTCCCTAATGGTTTATTGCACATTTCTGTGATCAATAAATAAAAAGGAAGTAAAACTTATATCACCTCAAAGGGTAGTTTCCCCGGTAATAATAAGCGAACACAATAGTCAGTCTAGCAGGAAAACACCCTTTCATTGAAGTGGGCCTAATGGATTTATTACCCCAGAAATAGTTATTATTTATGCCTTTTCCTTGTCAATTTGATCACAAATGAATGTGACATATACTACTGTTCGTACATTAGCACTCCGAATGATTGTACTCCATTTTATTCTGTTAAGATGATGAGAAAACGGCTGGGGATATCGTATAATAAATACCCTACCCAAGAGCGGATTGTATAAAGTCGTAAACACAATGTTATATCTGGGATGATTAATTGCACTTATTAGGTGGTCTATGGGTGTGCACATGTGTATGATGGATTTGATTAACACCCATATGCTTGCAAAAGTTATCAACAATGGATTCAGTTGTACTTATCAACTTTATGGTGGCTCATAAAACTGTCGAACGGCAATGTTTAAATCACAGCTGCCGAGCCCTGGCACTTTGTGTAACTGAACGTTATTCCAATCCACGAACTCTGAACGCGAATTAGAAAATGCATTTTCGTTAGACATTTCTTCCATCACAAAATGGTTGTCTGATTAGCTACAATAGAGAAAAACAAGACAATTGGTTTGTTCTTATTCTGCGGTGCCATATTTAACTACTGAGGCACTTGTTATTCTTTCGAGATAAGTGGCATCAATGGAGTGGCTGGCCTTCTCGAAGCACTCTGTGGTAAAAGGATCATGAAAATGATATGTTTTCCTCCGTACAGTGTTTCCAAATGACTAATTCGAAGAAGCACTTGGGTGATGTTTGACTACAGCAGCAACACTCAAACCGTAAAAGAAACAAAGATCGACTGCGGAACAGAAACAAATCCCGGTACCTTATAAATTTCCAAAAAGGGAGTAAAAACCAATCACATAAACGGTCGATATCTTGGGTAATTTATCGCAAAACATGTCCGGATCTTTCAAGACCGAAGGTGACAGACCATTAGTGAGTTGATGATATGGGCAACTGATACAAAAACTGTTTGGCAAGTGCGAGTTCGCGTGTTTATAGTTGCATAAGCCAATAAAGCACGCACCACAAAGCAGAACAAAAGCCTCCTTTTTTCTGAAGATTTGGGTAAACTGGTGTCCATTACTGTGTGAAAGAACTAAACTTGATGTGCAAAGGCACCACAGTTGTATGGAAATATAAGTTACTTGTACTAATGTAACGTTTATCCTACGCTGATGGTCCGGAGTAAAATGAGGCAGGAAAGCGCTCCATAGGAAGTAACTGTCTATGTTCACAGACTCGATATCATAGAAATATTTGTATAGTTCTATCCTGTTTCCTGGGGATTGAATTATCAACGCTGATTATGTGCAGAGGAGGGTTGTGAAAACAGTAAATGTGATATCGTGGAGGTCTGATTTCTTAGGCTGATTAGAGTCACCAACAGGTTATGATGGCAGGTTAGACTAGATATTTGTAAACTTAAGATGAGCTACGCCTACTGCGTTTTGATGCCGTGGTTGATGGGATATTTAGTGCAACCTTTCAGAACACAATGAGGACCGAGGTATGAGGATGGTGAACGTGGTTATTATGACAAAAAGCAAAGGTACAGATTGAAGAATCACAGTGATCTTTTGAGAGGGGAATCAATCTGTTTAACTTTGGGGTTCAGTGTCATATACATATTTGAATGTTCAAACGCAATGCATCCTATTCGTGGTCCGTATGATTTGCACTGATCTGAATAAACATGTAACTGCGAGTGTGCATCTACATCCCATGTTCTAATTTGATTAGATTATGTTGTACTCCCTCACGAATGCCAAACTGGATTAGTAGGGGTTTCTCTATCCGTTTTGTAATTCGGGGAATTCGGTCACGACAACCGATTTCCATTGACAGTAAAATTGTTCAACCAAATCGTTTCACCTGTTTACAACCCAGTAAGTCATGTGCATTGCCGGAAATATTGAGCGAGTTTGCCTAGTTAAACGGGAGCACGTACTGCAACCGGACTGAAACTTGTATTTTGGAAAGCCATGTAACGGTTTAAGTGCAAACATCTCTGTTGAAATTTGGGTTGGGTGCAGCCAGTATATAGTTTAATACGGGGAAAAATATTATCAAATTCGTCAAACGAAGTGGTTCACACATTGAAAGATATTCTAACCTACCATCGGGCAAAGCAAATGTGTGAACTGGTGGTAAATTGTGTTTGCGTTGGCAACATAAATGACGCTTTGCCCACATCCAGTTACCGTTATGCCGATGGAGTAAAATAAAACCCAAAGTAAACATTTTGGTACGCCCGTGGATATAAGGACGCGAAATGGCATACATTTGATCAAAAAGCTCGTCAACATTTGAGGGGAATAAATGGCAAGGATTTGTTAGTAGAAATGTCCTGGAAACAATGTTGTCATTCCTAAATTTGAACATGTGTGAAAACAGGGGTGCTGGAATTCCGAGTGATTATTTGCCGTCGCTACTAGATCGGGTCGTTTTGATGTAGAATTGTGAATTTTTGCACGTGATAATGTGTTGAGAATAAGACAACATGACTGCAAAATGGAGTGATTACAGTGGAAAATTGTGAGATTAAAGCCTAATATTGATTTTTGTTGCACAACTTGTCAGAATACTTAGGGGTTGTAGGCTACAATCCCAGAGAGGTTCGGTGATATGATGGACGGGGACCAACTGAAACGTTCATTGCATTAACAATGGTTCAGTCAAATTTGAACAAAGTGATATGATCAAAAAGGTAGGTATACGGAGACAGCAGCGAACGTTTCAATGAGTAACGGGAGTGGAGTGGACCAAATAAAACGAGCAGGAAGGTATACTTGTAGTTCCACCAGTCAACATGGCTATTGAACACAAGGCACAGAAGCGATCCGCAGTTCCCAAACGGTAAAACAATTAAATTCTCTGTGCACAGATTGGCAGTAATATTTAAAAACAAGTGAATTTTACAAGTTTCGCAGTTCTCATAATCGCCACAACTGTCTGTTGAACTGTGAAAGTCGCAAATCGCATTTCTGGAACTTAAAGAGAATTAAACCAAAGTTACGTTTTGTGAGGTTATTGATGCGTTGAGAGACTATAAAACGAAGTGCAATTGTCCATAATGATAAACTCAAACAAAGTCCTAAACATTGCACACTAATAATACCAAACGATTTGATCTCATACTTCATAGTCTTAATGATGACATATCACATAAATCTCTCATGAGTAATGAGGATATACTGGAGGTTTCACGACCCGAAATCGTGTAAACCTCGTCAGTTTTTTGTTTGGACGTTAAAATGGGAAAAATAGCATGCATACATAAATCTTACACTTATATTCATTGCATTAACAATGGTTCAGTCAAATTTGAACAAAGTGATATGACCAAATAGGTAGGTATCCGAAGACAGCAGCGAACGTTTAAATGAGCAACGGGAGTGGAGTTTGAACGCCGTTGAAGAATCAGTAAAATGATGCTGTCTTTGTTTAGGACTAGGATCATCGTTCATTGGACAAGCTACAAAGAAGAACAGCGATGAGGAAAAAGGTTTACCTTCCTTCTTTTCTTTGGTATTGTCCTTTCGCTTCAAGACTATTGTAAGCCAATAAGAGCGCAAAGCTAGCCTCATTGGAGTTGAATACAGTGCACAATGAAAGTTTACTTTTTCCGAAAACATGATTTGTTGTTGAGTTCCGGGTTTCTCCCTATCAACAAGCTGTATCAACATCGATATGCAGAAATATAGTTTTCGAAATTATGCAGTGAGTACTATTATCTCTTGATCTCGTGAAGTTTCGGTCTTCTCGTTTAATTACCATATTCAAATATGCATACTTATTTCATGCAAGAGAAATTTGTTCTTTCTTCAAATGAAAGAATAAGTTTCAAAAATACTAAATCCTTGTATAATCCTAGTAAAAAATACCAAGAAAAATAATTATGCATATTGCATCGCTTGGTGGATGAAGTTAAATTATCGATTCCCGTAAAAACTAAACTGTGTCAAGGATTATTTATAACTTGCGGTTTTTAATGAAGTTGTTTTTGAAATGTTCAGAGGATAACACGTGTCATAACTACCTGTCAGAGATATTTATTATAACAATAATGAAAAACGGTCTGATTAGCTGCCCGGTGGCGTAGTGGGTAGCACGCTTGCGTTCTGCTCATGAAGTCCCGGGTTCGATCCCCAGTCGGGTACATGGATTCGCACTGCTGATGAGACCCAACCAGGTCAAAACAGCTGTCCAGTGCTTCCGAGCTTTTCAGTTCACGCTTCATATGCTATATATATATATTGAAATGAAGCCGGCAGAGTTGTGTTGTTGTTGTTGTGTGGTTTGGAAATGTGCACCGTTGATGGATGAACTGTTCGAGTTCCGGTCTGCCCCTTGGGTCGTGCCGACGGTCACGGTCGTTTTCGTCATCTGTGCCAGGTTGAGGTTCGGGTTATCGAGGCTTATGAACCAATCGCCTTTGAGAACAACTGGATGGATCAACTAGGCGAATTGCGAACGGCTGTAGGAAGGTGCTGTCGACGGACAGTTTCAGATCAGTTTACTGGTACTTTGTCCACCACCTTCAATGAGTCTCGGTTTACGTGATGACCCGTGACTGCAGAGCATTCTACAACTGCACTTGTTATTGTTTTCTTTATTCCCACACTCAATCAGGCCGGCTTGTGCTCCTTGATTGTTTGCCATAATTGACGGATCAGTATTCTTCCAGAGGAAAAAGTTCATAAAAGCAAGCTTTGTTCGCCACAACGTTTTCTTTATATCACCGGGAGTTTTAGTGATATTAATAATACAAATGAATTATAAATTCAAAGTGGAATCACATCTATTTCTTCAAATATGTTCTCAAATGAATCAGTTCTTCAGGACTAAAACTTCTGGGTTCCCTGGGCTTTTGAAATACGTGTTATTCAATCATGTCGAAACGGAATGCATTTTACGGAAAACATACATATATATATATATATATCGTAATTTGTACCCACTTCAGGAAATAAAAAGAACGTTTTCCCTTAGATTGTGTACTCTGTAATGTTGCTCATTTTAGACCGATGGTGTACATCATAAACCCCAGAGAGATCCTCATGAACAGAAATAGCTTATACTGAAAATAAATGATAGACTGATTCCATGTAGCCAATCGTTCAGATATATCAAATTTAAATTAAGCATGAGTCACTATATTCCACTTATCATCGTGGAGTCGAAAAATTTCTCTTTAAGTTCTTCACACTTCTCACTAGACTTTGCTCAAACCGTCTTTTTACTTGTTTCAAATAATTTTACCGAATGAGAATTACTTCAGTGATTGCATGAACTAAAGTATTCAAAGACTGTTAAATAATTGTTGTACGAAAATTTCATAGTCACAGTCCATATGCATTGTTCACCGTCATTCACTGTTACCGCCTCCATGAAATGATTATCTTTGGGTCAGAAAACACAGACTACCACTGTGTTATTGACAGAAGTGC
This sequence comes from Echinostoma caproni, assembly GCA_900618425.1. NCBI lineage: Eukaryota > Metazoa > Platyhelminthes > Trematoda > Plagiorchiida > Echinostomatidae > Echinostoma > Echinostoma caproni. The sequence goes on along the minus strand of UZAN01039374.1, from coordinate 136,280 downwards.
TTGAAAAAGAACAAAGAGGACACTCAGATTAGGTCAAGCTGAAGTTCAGTATGCTTAATTGAACCGTTCAATAAAAGGGAACAAGTTGCCCTTCACATATATCAGAACAACTTACTGGCTTAGACGTGGATAGCTCTGTTAGATACTGTGGTATTGAAGACGATACCCCTCAATGCCTGATCTACTGATTAGCAGAATATTCGCTCTGGATGTCATGACGTTAGTAGATATGGTTCCCCAAAGCCGCCAGAAGCTTATATGACTGGAATTGACGTCTAATCTAGGTTCCGCGTTTAGACCAGAATAAAGTAAAAGCTTGAGAGATCATTGATTGCAAACCACACAGACATAAATTAATAACAAAGTCAATGAATAATTTTGAAAAAAATTGAAACTTTTGATGCTTTTATTACCTTTGGACTTCAATTTCGGAATTCTGATTTACGACATAACGGTCGTCTGGGCGGGCAGACATTTGACATTTTCAACAATATAAATTTCTCAAACATTCTACATTAAGCGCACTAGTTTTGGGGATTGCACACAACTCACTCTAGATTTTCACCCCAACTTCCATTTAAAATCTTTTTTTGACTGTTTCGTAAATCTAAAATATGTTTAGTAACGTTATCCGGATATAAGTATCACGCACTCCCAATTCATAACCTAACGATCAAAAGTAGTAGAAACTAATACATTTCTAGATGCTACCATTAAATTTGAGGGGGATAACGCGTTTATTAATTTTGAAGGAAAAAATGTATGCATTATATGTGTGAGAATATTCCCTATAGTGCTATTCTTGGTTCGATTTTGTAGCCCTTTTTCATTTCATGTAACCCTCCCATAAAACCAAATGTTTTGAGAGACTTTTTCTTGCTGCCTTCATGTAGACAAGATTTTCTACAATAAAGGCAAAAGCGACTATCTTCCGATTAGTGTACACTGACTTGATCGGTCATCAGGTTGTCTTGGGCACCTTGAACGTTCGATTCCATCCAAAAGGAGTGTAATCCGCTAAAATTGGTTCCAGCCCCATATAAAAAGCGGTTTTCACGCACCAACCTGCTTCTTGCAAGACAGGCTTTGGCTAATCGCAGGCTGTCGTTATAGACATTTCGATAAAGTACACCTGGTTTGCATTGGGCAGCCTGATAGTGCAAAAGCAAATCAAGGTATCACCCCTACATTAGAAAAGTTGAAATAGGTATACGAAAGGAGTTATAAAGTTTGGTAAAACTAGATATTTACGACCATCGTTCCAGATTGTAAAGGAGTTACAACATTTTATAAATTATGGCTAGCAAGTTGCATAAAATATATGGACCTATAAATTTCAAAAGCTTTCCATTTTGAATACTTGAATTTTATTTTCCATATTGTGGATGTTCAGAGGCTGTCCCTGGAGACTGGCTATATTCCAGTAAAAGAAATAAATTACTAATGTTGACAACGTATTTCAAATGTGTTGTTAGCCAGAGGACACCTTCAGTGCACCAAACGGAAATGATCTCGTCGTAACCCCCGGTCCACTCACCCAAACATGATCTTATCACGGGATGCCATCGAAAAGCTTGTCAAAACAACAAGTGTAACTGAGAACAAATAGAAGTGAATAGAAGTATGTATGAAGCATCTGTATGTTCTCCAATCGCATATTTTTCTGTTTTAATACTCAACCGGACGAGTCGTTCTATCCTGCAAATTAAAAACAAATTTTAAAAATGGCCACTGATCGATCATGTGGATTTTATTTGGTTAGTGAACACTTTGGTTTCACAACCCCTTCACTTGCGGCCAAAGTTGTGACCTGAGTTGAAGGAGCGGGATTAGGTTACGTAAAAAGCACTAGCAACTAACTGTCATGTACAGTGTATGATGCAACTGGGAAGGGACAGTGGAGACAAGCAATATATGAGTATTGAGGTTGTAGTTGATGGTGGTAGGTAGAGACGGAACACGGATTTCTAATTGTTCAAAGTTACTCAGGTATTTATACGTGGGATAGTTGTCCCAAACGTTTTGCAATCCCGTGCTTACATCACCAAATATCTTGAAAAATATGAGTTTATCAGTATTCCAGTTACGATTAGGTCAAACACCGCCATTAGGATTTCGTGAGAATTAGGTCGAATCTGAAAGTGACGGTAGTGGATATATTAAAGTTACTATTTAATTTGTATTCTCTGAGTTGTCCATAATATAAATGACAACCGTGCTTTATCTCAATAGGTTCACATCAACTGATAAAAAAAAATTCAATAATGTTACCCATTAGTATTCGTCAGTTAAGTGTACAACTTTGTCAAGAAAATGCTGACCGTGTTCGGTCATTATTTTTCGCAAACGCTAGGAAAAGGATGAGCACTGGAAGATTTATACATTCACTGATGGCCACATTTGATTTTGAAGTCTATCTTTATAATAAGGGTGTCATGTCGCAACTAGCAAATTCCTACCATCAGCTAAGTAAAGATACAATGACGTTCGGTCTAGAACCTTCGTTGAGAACTTTAACCTCGGAGTGTCAGAGCACAATAAATTTGAGTTAGATCTAAACAACTCTTTCTTTTACGGTTCACCATACGTATACGATTTAAAACTACTGGTCACATTCAGGTCTATCCACCTTTTCCTTTGATTGACCTTCAACTGGATCAAGTCCATTTTTTTTTATTTTGGAGCATTCCAGACACTGATATAATCGCAATGCAATGTAAGAAAAATCGATTGCATAAGATTTCTGCACCAACCCTACGTGACGGAAACCAGACCGACACGAAATAAAAAACAAACAAATCAAATCATCTCATTCCTGTCAATAATAGTTNCAGTCGGCATAATATACTTTCTTTAGATTGAAAATATTGGCAATCATGGTTGGATCGTTCTAGAAGGTGCTAGGAACACGAAATGCTACGTTTCTCAAGAATGTCTCTATTTTCAATGGTCACACGTTTCGATAACAGCCTAGCTTGGGAGGAACAGCGTGGATAAAGGAAACTTTCCATCCCAAAAGCTCTTACTGCCAAACGACTCACAGTGCTCTCTTCAACAAAGGAGGCGAAACACTAATATCTCCTGGAAGTCAAACATACACACAAAAGAAAGTGGATCAAGTAAGAGAAATGTGATACACTCGTTCACAACCAGCATGAGTGCCGGTTTCTATGCTTCCATGTGAGTAAAGCATTCCTGAGCCGCGGTAGGAGCGGAGGTGAAGATGATCTGTTTTTTTGCAGTTCTCACCGCTGATCCTAGGTATCCTTTTGGTCCCACTCAACTCTCTTGATGCTATAATTGTAATAATGACATCGCTTTCAAAAAATGTATTGGTGCGCACTTTTTGACAGTGAGATAAAAATGCTTTCATTTTCTAGAAAACACCAAATGAATACACAGTAAAAAATCTTTCATTCTGTAAACTCGATAATCTCAGTTGCGATGCCGATCATCATTGATCCTGTTCTGTTTTAATGAGGTGGGCTCGTTTCAACACTTCTCGTTAAGATTCAAAAGAAACTATTATATCCGGATGGTTGACAATGGTTAATTTCCTTTTTTTTATGAAATAAACACTCTGAGTTAGAAAACATTTATCTATTCCAGAGGGCTTTTATTTAAGCGGTTTCTCGGTCTAAAGAAATCCGTACGAGAGGGTAGGATACAACTTGAAAACAGCAACAGCGAACAAGCTCCATTTATGTTATCCGTGAGGATGCCATTATATAACATTGACTATGAGTAACAACAAGAACAAAAACGCAATGAAAAATTTGAGTCATAATGTTTCAACTCACCCCGAGCGTGTGCGCGTGTGCGTGTAATAGCATGCTTACGAATAACTGAAAACGAGCTCGTTCGTCACACCTTGTTATTGTTGTTCTCGAGACTAGGATAAATTGTGCAAAATATAGTCACTGCAACTTTCTGTGATTTTAGAACGTTTTGCTTTAGATGTCTGTAAGAACCAAATACAAGGTTAACCCGATTGACGTATTCTCACTAACTGATTACACTGAAAATTGGGCAAGAAATTACATATTGTGGAAGCAATGGTAATTGAAATGTTGTAAATAATTATGTGAATAGAAATATAAGATTAGCAAAATGATTTAAATGCATATCATGATTCGTAACACTCCTCATTTCCGTGCACGACAGAACGGGCACTCACTTCTCTCTTGCCCGCTGAGCATAATTGCAACATTGTTTTCTTCTGGGCCGTCAGCTGACGGCAGCTTTCTGTTAAATATTCAACTGGCTGATTTCCAATTGCTGTCACCACGTACAGAATGGATATAGCATATTACGGGGAATAGTTACAATGGACCGACTGATGAGACCTCTCTGCTCGATATGAAGTCTGGTCTGGCATCTCACGGTTTGACATTAGGGATGTGGTAAACGTGTTTATCAACAAAGTATGTTCAATTTCATCGCCCCTTTTCCTGAAACCTTTCTCTTGGTTAGATAGCAAAAATACCTTTGAAATTCTATTGCAGTGTTATAAATCCCTGAGGCAGTACCGGACGGGAGAGCGTTGTTTAGTGGAAGGTGATCATGAATGTGGAGCAAATAGGGATACCGGGAACGAGACATTATTCTGCAACCGTAGATCAATAGTTTATTGAAAATCCAACAATAGAGCTGCAGCATATAGTCTTTTTGTTTTTTCTGTAGCTACAAAAAGAAACCATTTAATTCACTCTCAGATGCCATGAACATCCACCAATTGCCTCTTCGTTTGCATGTCATAGGTTTCACCCACGAACGTGGGTAGTACAGTGCACCATGACGTCTATCACAGATACAACTCAACAGACAGATTCATTTATGCCACACTACTAACCAGTTAGCTACGACTGATTTCGTGATCACGTAGACCGAAAGACCTATTTCTCATTACTATTTGGACTAGCAATACTGGAAAGAGAAAGATAAAAGTGTGTTCATGGATTACGTTGAACTCGTAATCGATGATCGCTGTGGAAAGAAAATGTCCTCCTTAAGGTGAACACTGAGCTTCCTCAGAGTGTACAAAATGAGCCGAGCTGTACATCCACAATTTGTCCGTGGTTTAAAAAATTCCCTATCTGTGTCATACATTTAGTCAAGTGTATTTGCAGGTACTACTTGAGATCCTAAGTGGGTGAAAACTGATCTTACACCCAATTGGTTGAAGATCGACAACTATTCGAACCAACATAAGTCAGGGCTTATGATCAACTTTAGCGTTACGAAGCTAACAACCGCAGTTTTTTCTGACAAAAGCATTCCGATGAACTTGAAGAATCAATCTACACCAAAGAGTGATCAAATTTAAAAGAATGGAAAGGGCGTTGCGTGGATACGGAAATGGTTCAGGTATTTCGAGTATATGTCAATGATCTCTTTCTAATGACTCAATTCCATGGGTTCTAGCTTACCTTAGTTACACGGCCAGCCTATAACGATATGCTTAGAAAGACGTTGCTTAGCAGCAAAACAACTGTTTTCTCTTGCTAGTTTGTTTTTGCTTATCGACTTAATATTGCGGGAGACAGTAAACGTTGTATGTAAAGTTGTTATGAAAGAGGAAGTGCCTATGGATATCTCAATAACTGAACTCAAAGATGTGATACTCATATACCGATTCAATGAAAGATTCTCATTCGATAAAACGTAATTCCTTCAAAACGGCAGGAGCCACCAGTTGAACACTCTTAGAGCTAGTCCTTTTGGACTATTCTATGGCAAAATAAGAGATTGGTTCTCTACGCACATTGATCATTAATTTCGGTCACTACCCTAAATACGCGGAAGCTAACGTCTGTGTCCGAGGAAAGTTTAAATCTGAATGATCCTCCGTTGAAATTTATTAACAGAATGAGAGCTACGTTTCACAGTCCGATTCTAGCCTAACGAGACTTTTGGATGGCTTTATTTCTTTGGAATAGCACCAAAAAGTCACATGAAACGGATGATTCAGAATCTATACTGTTTTGTACCGCTCGCCTAAAAATGCAACTTGATACGTCGTCTTCTGTTCAAATAAAAGCATATCCACTCAGAAGAGGCAGTAGATACAGAATCTGCAGTTGTGTGGAAGGAGCTATTAGAAAATGGTTATGTATAAACGCTTATTCTTCCCAAATGGTCTAAAAGTACGAAAAGGTTGCCCGCAGTTGCCGCTGATATGAAGAAATTATTAATCATAATTTCGTTTAAAGGAGACCTAGGTTCTAAAGAGGTCAATACTCTCCGCGGTTACGACAACATACAATTCTCTCAAACTCAGAAGCGTCCTCCAGACATCATCCATTGTCCGATGTTGGAACAAGTTGCCTATATTGACCTCGTCAATACCCACCCGCCAATTTAAGTGAATCCATGGTGCCAATTAGGTGGAAAACGGAGTCATCTCCAGTTTGATTGTAGCACCCTTGGTTGAGACTGATCATCTAACAGACAGTACTTCAGCTTCATCAACCTTGTTCATGTTGGACAACAAAAATCCAAGGTTGTTTGAATCATATCGCTAGCGACAACCGAGGCAACCATCACCCACTTTTCAAAACTAACATGTTGTGCACCAAAGCTCTCTCATATGCTCCAACCTTCATGATCATAAGTTGATAGCATCACGCATGAGCAGAGTGATGATTCACATCAACTGCCAACGTTTACATAACCCTTTTTATCCGAACAAGAGAACCAAAGGAAACTTTGGCCATCCTTCACCATTTGCTATCAATAATTGAACTTGACTGTTTGCCCCGAGTAAACTAAACTCTCGTTATTCTGTTCTGTAAATCTGACCGTAACGTTTGGAATGGATGTCATGGGTGTTTATGACGTCTGTTTTAGTCACTACTGTTTGTTTTCTTCAGCATGGGGGAAGGAGCTGTTAAGAAAAAAACTAATCAATTTTTAAGTACATTGAACCATTAAATCCGAATATGAGATACGTTGTTTTCATGCCACTAATTTTCATAAACAAATGAATAACATAAGTTTTCACACACAATCACTTCACCGCATCTGTCTACGTGTATACATCATTTGTAGGATTAGCGAACCAACAAACGTGAAACGAAGACAACGTTGCTGATTGCAGCGGACAATGAGATGTGCGGAAAAACGAAACAGTGGAGTAAGTCAATAACCAAACTAAAGCCAATGTAACCAACCACTTTCCTTTTATGTATACATCGGGTTCGTCATTAACAATGTGCAGTTTCTTACAGTAAATATGTGCTTGTTGTGTTATGATCTAAAATTAATGGACTACAGTAACACAGTAAAGCTTTTCATGTGGGTATTTCTCAATCGATGATCTGAATGAGTTCATGACGAAACATTCTCCAGATTGTTGTTCCGCTGTTTCTTAAGTCAAATAGAGATATTCTCGGCTATCCGCTTAAGCGGATGTTCCGCTTATGTATATGGTTGAGCATCCACACTGAAATGCATTATGCTTTGGAGGAGGGACAAGTGTTCTACACCGATGTCCTTGTTATCCTGGGGGTAATGAAGACAAGTACCAGTTTTTTCTGCTTCGTATTCACTCTTGTAAGGGGGTGCTCTATCGTTTGTTAACTAATTGGCGGACGTCTTCTTCTTTGTACGGCAAACGTATCTAAGCACGCTCCGGTTAAAAGTTAAGAAAGCCTTCCTCCAAAGGTTAATTACTAGTTTCTCTGTTTTAGGTTTTGCTTTAGAATTACTAGTAAGCAATACTTATGCAGAATTCACATCAGTCACGCTTCTCAGTTAAGTACAAATTTTCTTCTCTAATTCACTTCTATATTCTGCAGTAACTTGCTTAAACTTGCATTTTTCTCATGAGATGTAGTTAATATTCTACTTGCTGTATGATATGTCCACTAAAATACACCGTAATCCCTTTTCGTGCCACATCGCCATGATATTTCGATTATCTCCCAACCGTTGCTGTGGCTCCACCTGATCGTCAGTAAGCTTGTAAACCTCTATTGATGGATGTCATTCAATAATATTCCTTTATTTCCGCACAAATCCTCATCATTCGTCGGTTATAGATTTGACAATTGAACACAAAAATTACTAACTCCACTTCAGATTTACTGCGATCACTCATTCTGGGTAAAACCTAATAGTTTAGACTGCCTGCCAAAAGCTCCATTTGCAGTCTATTCAACGGACTTTCAAACATTCTTATCAGCGTTTCAGGAAATGGCGACTTCATCGGTTTATCATTTTATGATCAATTGAATCTCCTCATCCGGTGCATGCTCGTTTGGCGGACAGAAACCGGTTGGTGGATTCATAGCTTTGGAAACTTCTTCTGACACAGGTAGAAGTTGCGGAAGTCTAATGTAACACTCCTCAATGTGGCACTTTACTAATATTTGAAGTTATTTTGTGGTGGTCAAAGGTTCTTACTCTGTTGCGTTGATAATAAGCTCGGGGGGAGGGTTCAAACTTGTGAAGTATTCCTCAACTCATTCTTATTTCGAGACATGGACTCCGATTAGTGATTTCGATTAATTGCTCACAAATCTTGCATTCCAGCCTGACAACAGATGCCAAGTCGTATGTTGTCACTGAGTTCTGAGGACATATTACGGAAAAGCGCCATCTTCACTAGTTGTATAACGTTTTAATTAACAGCGATTGGCTGTGATCATGATCCTCAGCTTAGTCAACGTTCTGAAAAAACCTCTCCCTGCAACTGGTTAGCGTCTATAAGGCAGTTCCAGATTGGTGATCATCACTTATTGGAATCAATAAGGTTACATCGACAACAATTAATTCGCGGCTTCATCATCATCATCTCATCAATGGTCATCAACTCGATGGTCCCTTTGTTTCTTCTGTAGTTACAATAAAAAACCCTTTACTCTATCGTCAGGTACCGTGGAAATCAACAAATCGTCCCTTTGTGCATTCACTAAAGATAATATTCGTAAATGTAACCAGTTTTTCATAAAACCACTATGTAACATCTTGGCTTCTTATAGTTCCACTGAAAGAGATGAGCTCTGAAAATGGTGGTGTTTTACGACGGCGGTCTTTAAACGCAAGCTTTTGATTGATGTGAATGGTGAACAGTTGCGAAGTAGACTTTTTCATTTCTGCAGAGATCAAGAGTTTTATGTTTCAAGTGTAAGTCGTCGACGAGTGATATCATGGTGCTTCAGTTCAAGGAAACAGTGAAATGAATTAACGAAAGCAGAAGGATGGTTTCTACTGCATGACTGAGAAACGAATGGAATTTATAAAAGGATCCCTGTTTTCAATCGAGGGTGCTGACGCATAATCCCTCCTTGTCCCGATTTTAATAAGAAAACCGCTTTGGAGTGAGTTTATAGATTTCTGACGTTGCGAACTGATAGTAAACTGAAAGATACACATTGATGAAGCACCCTTCATTCAAGAACGTTTTTCCAAACTAGAGAAGTTTCAACCAGCCGTTAATCTGAAGGCTTAAATTTCCCTAATGTCAAAATATCGCTTGAACAGAAGATTTACGATCAATATCAAATCTTTTGAGCGCATGAGCAGGATATATCAAGAAAACTGCCTTCCAAGGTTTTCTTTACCGGATATCAGAGCCGACCTATGGATTTGATATTGACATGTCCAAATAGCATTGCCCTGGGACTTGTGGCAGTGTTCTCATGGTACACAGAAGTTTGTTTCGATCAGGGGTTGCAGGTGCTTCTTAACAATAAGTTATGCCAAAGGGAAACGACGATTCCGTGACGGAAGCTGCAGCCGCCTTCTTGGGTTAGGCATTTTTTATAACAATTCAGTTGTTTGTTAAATGCTTTATAAAATGAATACCATGGAAGTCTGCACTGTAGTCTAGGGAAATGTTTGACTGATTTTCAAAATATCCCAAATTAAATAAAATGACTGTGACGCATTCGCATTAGGAATTTACCGCGGTCTAGTCAACATGTTATGCCGTTCTTTGATAAGATCTCTGATTACCAGGTTGCATGACGTTCATTAAACAAAATTTCATTCCAGTAACCTTTTTTAAGTTACTGGTTTCCTACCGGGTCACGAACATGTTCTTCATTTATAACAGTAATTTATTTTCTTCATCCTGTCAAACTTTCAACCTCCGTTGATCTCATCAACCTCTACTCAATCATGACGATATAGGGGACTCATTAATTATTCAAGGAATGTTGTACAAGTTCTGGAAATGTATGGCATTCATATGGTGTCCATTGAATTGTTATTTTTGACTTTCCTGGGTTAAATCCTCATGGATGGCATTTTGCAAGAATGTCATACTGTTCTCATGAAGTTGAATGTGTGGACTTGCACAAACGCAGTTGACCAAATCACAAGTGTCATTGCCACGCGTTGTTCACTGAACGTGCGACGAGCTTCTGGGCCTCAAGTGGTCATCTCAAAGACTATACGGGAAGCAATCGACTGAGATTGACGGCTATCAAGATGACGTTGCAGGGATTACACGTCCTTTACGAGAACAACTGTCGACTGTAGAGTTGGTTTCACAGACCTCTAATTCTTTTATACCGTGAGTAACACAGCTAAGATGGAAATATTGTCAAGAGTTTTGTTCCTTATTGTCTGTATACTTCCGTACAGCTAAAACATAGTGCCCGGGCTCACAATACGGATAGGGGAGAATTTCTTGTTTGGGTGTGTTTTGCCCTGATACTCTCTCTCTCTGTCAAAACAAAAGCACAAGAACAGGCTTCACTGGTTGGGCCACAAACAACGCCCCGTAGCTTACAAACTGTGTTTTGTCGCTACAACAAATTCGGCGAAATCACGTGAAAGTCGAATGACGATGTGGTGATACTCTAGTAACAATCGTACAAAAGATGTTCAAGTACATTCGTGTTCTGTCAATTCCGTGCAAGACCTAAACTAGTCCATTTCCGATTGGATTGAAACAAATAGGAATATACTTTTCACAAGCCAAACGTGATTGAGATCCATTTTCCGTGACAGGGTTAATCAGATTTTCAGATGTGCACAATTACATCTCGGCTGTTTTTACTAAGTGTAATACTGATAGACGTTTTTGGCCCTGGCACACAACGTTTTAGTCCTTAATCATAGTTTATAGACATAATGACTTTGCGTATATAATGATCCTTAAGGCGGTCGGCAGATATCATATATTTCAAAATATATGAAGATTCGGTTTTTCGCAATGATGCCTAAAACTCTGTTTCAAATGATCGGAGCGATTTAAAACCGCTTGGAAGAACTAGCTTGGTATCCCAAACGGAAGTAATATAAGCAATCATGGTTAATGTGTAAGGAATTGATGACCCCTTGTTCTAGAAAGTTTTGTAAACAGGAGTTCTTTTCTTGTCAAAATGAACCTTTGCTGTTATTTTACTTGTCTGCACCACATACAATTTGACGTTTATACTGGCACAAAATAAATGACAAATTTGTGGTATTTATATATACATTTGCCATGCAAACAACAACGTTTGATCTTTTGATCTCTCAATGAGGAAAAATTATCATTTAAACAGAGTGAAGAGCAAGCTTATATATCTGTGAACAGTCACAAGACTACCGGAAACGCATACCTGACGAGTGACCAAAAACGCAAAACTGGTTGCATGCTTTCAGGAATTTATTGCTCAGGCATTCATATGGTAATAGTGTAAAATATATAAAGGTCAATAAATATGTGTATCATTAGTGCTTCGATAGTTCATTCATATGCTTGTACCCAAGAAGAATGCGTTCTTCACAAATACCTTATTTACAATAACGGGTAAATTTGTTTCGAGAGCCCTTTCAGAAGCATCCTATTTATGAACCAATTATTCGATGTTTTGTAAGTAGGTTAGATATTCCTAATCCCAATAAATTTGGCTCGAATTTACGTATACAATATTTTACAATAGGCAGAGTTGTATGTTTGTGGTACGTGGATGGGAATGCAACACACAAACTAATTGAACGTGTTGTGCAATAACGATAAACGTGATTACTCGGTTCTATCTTTAACCTTATGAAGATCAATCTTGTAATTTAACAATTTTTGTCACAAACATTACAGATGCGGCATGGAGCATTACCAAACGTCTGTGAGACACATTCACACGTTGATCACACATTGAATACGTGGTTGAAAGCAATGCATTCGTTGAAAATATCTTTTCCGACCCATTTTCACGTTCTGCGTTGCGACCGTTGACATATTATTTATGATCTAAGTGAATGCTAACAAACAACTGTGCATATAATTTGCCATGTCAGCAAATCAAACAATTACAGGGAAAACAATTTTTTCACAGCATTCAGCCTCTTTTATTTACATTTATCAGCTTTGTAAGCTCCGATGAGCTCTTGACCTCATTAGCATGGTAATGTCTATTATGAGGCCGAACTAAATCGAAAGGCGCGGTCTATTGATTTCCCCTCAGATGAGTCGAATGCATTCAGAGAGCAGTCCAACCGCTGGAACAATGAAGTAGATTATAACGAAAACAAATCAATAACCAATCGACCCCTACCACTCGAACCAGATGACAGAGTAGAAGACCATCCAGGGTCAAGTGCCGGAGCACAATTGATGGAAAAATAGCTCATTTGGTCCGGCTGGACCATTACGAACTACCGATGGAAAATGCGTCACACTGAACCAGACAGTCTAATTTTATCAGTGATAATGAAGTGAAGTGTTTCGGCTGAAGATATCCGATGTTCAATTGTTCTTCCTGTTCAACACCGGTCTTTTCACCCCCAATTCGTTTATTTCTCCCTCTCCCCTCAGATACACAGGCATACACACCTAAAACAGGCAGCTGAATGTTGAATTCCCACTTTCTCTGAAAACCAGTTCTTGATCAGACACTACTTGCTTGTGTCTTGTGTGTTTGTGCATTTGGCCGCCCGATACCATGGTTCGAAGAGAGATAAATGAAAATAGAACTGTTGAAAGCATATCGTCTCCTCGAGCCAATGCATTCTTAGTGAATCGATGCAAAAATATGAACATACGCGTGGTGTTACATTATCCTTGGATCTCTGATGTTCTAACCTGTTTGAGTGATTTTGCTTCCCATATTAGTATGCTCCAAATAACCCATAACTAAAATCCATGTACAAACTGAATTGAATTTTTTCATCAACCTTTAAGGTAACGTTCTCATGCCATAACGTTTTGGAAGTATTCTACATACCCTAACGGAAACAATGTTGGATTGCGTTTATATCCAGGCGTCCTTCCAATTCACTGGCTCAATTTTTTGAAAATGCATACAGTGCATCGATAGAATGAGTACAATACATGTCTCACGCCTGTTATTCATGACACCACATTGCTTCCATTAAATGAGGCCAAAAGGCTAGGCTTTCAGAGGAAGGAGTTGAGTAAAGGTCAGGGTATCGGACGAGTTCAATCAATATTTTATTCGTGAAACTTTTTTCTGTTTGGATCGGATTACGCTGCTGATCCGCTGGCTCATATGGTATAACCGCAAAAATACTGGGTCGATTTCAGCCCCTGGACTGATTGCAGAACCAGGTAATTATGAAACTTACTTTCCTTCTTTTTTTATAACAACATCATTTTGAGCGGTGAATGGTGTGAATAATCTAAATCGCTGTGCATACACTTGATTTATTTTAGAATTGGGGCCCATAATTTTGTAGGACCCTTTGTTTCATTTACTCAAATCTTGAACTACCGGTGGTTGTTTGTAATCCTCTTGTGATTTCATTACAAAATGAATATAGTTATAATGACTTGTTATTAGCATCAGTGCCGTTGAGTGGCAATAACTTGTAAAAGTCAATCATCATTTTTGATTCGTTTTTGTTCAAATACGTGTTCCCATTGCGGAGAGATATCTGGGGACGAAACTGGAAAAGTGACCATTATTGAACGCGTGTGATGATATTACTCATCATACCACGATACTGATCGAAGTTTCAAACCGTGTAATTTTCGCAATCATCGGAANTAAATTCACTAAAAAAGAGTGCACCTAATGTGTTCATCAGAAACGCCGATAAGCAAAAACATTTGCACACGCAAAAATCAGTCAATTTGCCGATGGAATTCATCACTATGTATCAGATATGTCAATACGAGATTTGGAAGTTCTCTCAGTCATGTCAAAGATCATTCTTATCTACTACATTTAGTGACTCTCTATCAAGCATAAAAACGCAACCACGGAGTCCCCGACCTAGTTAGATTCGTTACATTCGTGAGCATAAATATAAAATAATAATGTTTTAGGAACACATCATGATCAAACATTTGTTTTCGGTCATTCCAATCTCAAAGCTTAACGATCGTATTTTGTAAGAAACTGAAAGGAGGAAAATGTGGTTGAATGAAACAGATGAGGTCATTTTATTGCAGAAACAATGGTGACGATGAAGGCCAAATTCGGCCCCAGTTGTCCCGTTCTGACTCAAACGGATTATGAGACTGTTGGCAATCAGTCCTTCATATCACTCTTCGTTCACGCTTGACATAATCTACCTTCGACCAAGCCCTTGTTTCGTGCACAGATTTACGGGCTTAAAAGGCGGATGATAACTGTCTCGGTTGTTGCTAACCTGTTTATCCGAATGACCTTGTACTTGTGTTGGGGATCCGGG
>UZAN01039374.1:102607-121239 GCA_900618425.1 Echinostoma caproni | reverse complement strand
GAAGGCACCCGAAGTCGTCTGAAGTTAAATCATTGCACATCTCATATCCGGTCTCTGACATGTGCAATGATTTAACTTCAGACGACTTCGGGTGCCTTCCCCATCCTCACCTCACGGCTTCGGAACTAATATGATGTTCCTTGTGGCGCTAAGCTACATTCTTTGTTACACGACGTGAATAGGCAACACCACAAGTGCACTGAAATTGGCAGAAAACCTGTCTTGAGGTCATCAAGTGGACGGTGCTATCTAGACCACGCTCGAAATGTTGTCCTAACTGTAAATTTAGAGATTCTACTGATTGTTTTAACCGTGATGTCTTCTATTTGATTCCCAATGATGCGTCTTCTCTCGGCTCCAGCAATAAAAATAGGTGTTGTTTCCAATTGTCTAGGATCGACAGTTGTTTCGAATCCAAAGGCAGAAAACATCTCAAACTACCTAATGTATACGGTAGCCCCGGGTAATGATCGTAACTATTTAGGTTTATTCCTCCTTAACCAATGAGTCTTCGTTTTTCAGCAAAATTGCATTGATGCCCTAGAAATTGAGCTTTGATTGGGCACTGATATGTTCAATGAAAAATTAATATAGCGAACAAGATTTTTTCCAGTGACGCACCAAGCGGCTAAGAGGTCACAGAATTTTCTATTAAAAAGACTAAACAAAATTAATGATTATTCAAATCGGGATGGTCATTGTTTTCTGTCTCAATTTCACAAAACCAGATATGGCTGATCCTACCATCGGAACTTACGCGTGGTCAGTGTTTCTTGTGTGATTTGGGGTAGGATTGGTAGAGGGAGGAGGAGACGCAGGAGGATGATGATGGGAGTTGGAGGGCCATAGTAGGTTGAGTGAGTTCACAAATTGTTTTTGAGCGTACTGCATATCTTCAAAAGCTTCTAATACGGTTCATTTTTCACAACAAACTTGGCCATATTTAGAGGACAGGCTATCATTATTAAAACGTAATTCTGGTCTTCTTACTTCATATCACCATAAGTCTCATTTTCTAAATGGGCAATAGTTTTCAATGGATTCGGACACTTTACACGTAAACGCTTCTCTCTACTCCCGTGCGCTTACACATAATCTAACGCTCTTGATGATCCCCGGCAAAAAAGAAAATAACATATTGATGAAATTAGGCCGGGGCTGCGTATTTTAGGAGCATAATTCGTTTATCAAAATTCCCCAGCGTTTCTCGTACACACAACGTCATACTGAACGGCAAATCGTGTGCGTTTTTGTGCCAGTTCAAACGGTTGCGTGTCTAAAGAGATAATCTCAGGTGAAAATTCACCAGTCTGTCATCCGTGCCTGGTACTTGAAAAGAATTGAATGATAACAGGAAACGGCACACAATAGCACGGAAAATCTTCGGAGACTTGCGAACAATGGGGCTAGTGTTGTGGGATTATTATCTTGGAAATTATTTTGCTTGAACTAGCTAATTTTTTAACCCCCGTTTCTGCAGACTGCATTAACAATAAACGCAGTATATGGCTCATCTCATTTGTATGAAATTAACAGTTACCAAAATTTGTCAGTTTTTTAAACAATTGACCGTCTCCTGTCAAAATTTATTTTCCACGTTCAATCATTTGGCAGATTTGTACTAGTTTGTGAGAAGCTCACGTACCTCGTTGGAACTCGAGCATATGCTCCTGCGATGTGGATTTCTGATTAGGAAATTTTGCTGCTCAGTTACAAATGAATGAAAATGAATAGTACTTCGTTTAATCAAACATATTTCGCCTCCTACGATTTCCGTGATGATCAACATTGACCAACAGTAATCAGAGGTATAACGCGAATATATAATTGCCTTTTATTGTGTTTTAGTCGAGGGAAAATAAATCGAATTTAGGATGGTAAAATTATTTCGCTCATTCGCACACACCAGGTTGCTCTAATGAAAATTCTTTTGTTGTGGTCTTAGACGTCTTAGTAAGTAGGAATAGTTCGTAAGGATACCCGGTATGAGAAACTTATAGTTCTCAACAGCATCATTTTGATATCCTATGTGCTCCTGTTTCGTAGTTTAAGTTTCATGTATTTCCATCCCAAACCCCTCCCAAACCCTATATTTAGTTATTGAGGACCAGTATGTTTTCAGTCTGGATCAAGTCAGAGCTGTGTTCCGATCAGACCATTGTTTAGATTCCACGACGCAATAGCCGGTAATGATTAAAACGGATAAATGGCGAACTGTGGTGCAATGATTCTACAAAATAGATCCGATATGATCAGTTAATGCCATCCCTGACAACAGGTGTTGCCTCGCTGTATGACTGCGCCCATTCGAATCCTCCACTTCACTCGGTAAAGTGACTTTGGTCGGATTTTAGTTATAGGAAGCATACGCGCACAAAATGCATACCGCTGACCGGCTCATATATATTCAAATTGATTTTTCACAAAACCCAGCACACTGAAATCGACAACTCGTCGTAAAAATTGGGGTTTCCATATGTTTTGAATGGAAGATAATCCCTTCTTGCCTAAGAAGAGGGCTAATCCTGCAGTCCTTAGTGGTCATTCTTTATGAACTGGCATTCACAAGTCAGAGTAAGTGTATAATCCATGTGTGCTCTGTTTGTAGTACAATGTATCTTAGTTTACTTGAACGGAGGCAAACTTGGATATTCAATCAAGCCATTGACTTGGGTAGTTGCAAATGAGTATGATGTTGTTTCTCCTCGATTAAAATTTATCGGGATTTATTTCAACCTACCATAAAAAGGTTCGGCTGTCTTACCGACTCGATCTTAGCCTTATATCCTACATATTTATGCCCTCACTCTCTTGGCAGAAGACGCTATGTAAAAACAGTGTGAATCGTTACATGAAGAGCGCAAAGTGCAAGGAAAGCGTGGCTTGTTAAGACCCATAATATCCCCATAAACCCATCCAGTAGCTTCCATTTCCAGAGCTAACTTTTTACTCCCCTCAAATGAAGTAGTTCCACGCATTGAGCTGTTTTTGACGGCTAAGTAAACACATTTCATTTTTCTCCGGGTGCCATATTTTAAAAGCATTGTCACTTCTCAAATAGTTGAATTTGATCAAGTTGATCGTTTTAAGTATCCGTTGTTTGGTTCAACTCAAAAGGTACAACTAAAGCACTTTTTATCTCAATGCGTGACGCATGGCGTTTGACGTATTACATGCCGAATGACATCGGTCTTTCTCGAAGATTATTCCATCACCTATAAGTGTACAGCTGTCTCCGCTTCTCTATATTAGAGGTATCTGAACTTGCTGCACCGCCTGCCTGGTTACCTGAATTATGACGTTATCAAAAGTGCGGAAAGTATACCAATTGGACTTCGCAATGTTATTTTACCTCTTCCTGTGTGCAACCATTCACCCACGTGTCCCCACTTCAAAGTCATTGTGACTCAAGAAAACATTATTTGTATTAGTATTTATGCTTCCATAAATGGCAAATTACATATCACTGAAAACAATATCGTGCAAAAAGTATTAAATGGCACAGGTTATTATACTGGTTGAAATAGAAACGAAAAGAATGGAATTCAAATGAATGCCGACTGTAGTCATAGGGAGTTGGTACAAGATTATCTATCAACTATCATCTCGTTAAACAAAACGCGCTAAGTCATCATGATGCGGAATGATCAGTGACTTCATTTGTGAACTGATTCAGGCTTCTTTAGTCGAACTAGTACAATGAACGATTTCTTTTCTGTACATTCTCTTTTTGAAACAAAACAATATTGTTCGTCAGTTCGTATTTGGGACTCATTTGATTGTCTTTCAGATTATGAGAAGTAATTATGACCAGGTAGAGGAAAGCAAAAGCACTACTTTCTTATCAGATTGTATAAGACCAGTATATAGACAAAATCATTCAATGGTAAATTTCTTCATTATTAAGTTACAATTTCAATTTTAACGACCTAGTATCACAATTTCATCAATCTCACCCTTTGCTCAATAGCCTAAAAATTCACCATTTTCGGTTCTATACTAACGAAATGGTGATTAATTTTCCAATGCGTCAATTTTATACTCATGGCACTTCCTTTTATATTTATTATACGTGCGTTATTCTCTCTCTCTCGTATCGTATCATTCAGTCACCTTGAACCAGTTGTCATTTGGGACTGACCATTTTTTATCACGTTATTATTTGAATGTCCGTTCATCTTTCAAACCAAACCAGCCGATTCTGTTTTGCTCAATCTAAATGACTGTGGTGCTTATACAATACCGATTAATTGTTTTTTGATGGTCCAGCAGCGACGAGCTGCAGATGTCCATACATGATATTATTCTAACATGCTAATTCCTTTCACGCTCAGAAAATGCCTGATTGAAAAGTAGAAAATTGATGGCTACCTTCAGTTCTGCTCATTGTGTGAAACTGTGATTTTCGTTCCAAAAGATAATAAATGTATTCTCTATTGGTTTGCTTCGAACCCGTCTCCTCGCCCTAAGGTAAAGAGGTATCACAATAATAAAAGTTGCCGCTTCATACACCGGAAAGTGATGAAATGCAGATTAAATGGTACGAAAAAATACTATCGCTTTCACCGTATATCAGTAAATGTATTTCTGACAAACCGTACAATTAACGAATGTGCTCTGACTTCAGAGCACCAGACAATGAGTAGACGAATGCTGATAATGAAAGCAACGCAGAAAAGAAATACCGCGATCAAAGTGTATTGCTAGCGTTGCCTCTTTTATATGACTGCATGCCTTTGGAAGGTGAACAGATTGTTGAGTGAATAGAAAAGAACCATTGTGTTATTTTCATATCCATACGGTTTTTACGAATAATACTCTGTTAACTTGCAATTTGTGCGCAACAAAGCCTACTCAAAATTGAGAAATCTTGCGTTCGTGAGATAATAATGTCAATATGTAGAAGCTGTCAGAGAAATGTTGGATGGGGTATAATAAAATAACATACACATTGGCATGCACGAACCTGAAAACACGTAATATTGAGATACAGGGATTTGATGAAAGACGTCGTCTTGAATCAGTTTGATGAATACCTTTATGAAAGGCTCTTTTGGAAGATACAGATAATCAAAAGCTAACATTTGTCGGAAATACTAATTGCTATATTGCATCTTAACAGTTGCAGGAGATCTAATATTGAATAATAAGCAGCTTTCCGGTTTACTTCACATGGTCAAATCGTAAGTGGTCTATCTAGGCACACAAAAAGAAAAAATGGGGGATATAGTTCACACTGATTTCGGTGTCTTCTATTCGGTGTGTGGATGCGAGCAAGTTTGCCAATTTCCAGGAAACACTTGAGGTAATTGACTGAGAGCTAATCTTGCACTGACTGAGAAAAGTGGTTGAGAAAATCAAACTTTGGATTTCGCGGTTGGCATTTTTGTTTCAACTGTTTGTGAAGTACGTTTCATCATTCGGTTGACCACAACAACTCCAACCACGTATCGGAAGATTGTTTTGTAGCAACCACAGACGAAACAGAACCCTAACATTTCTCATGCAAAACCCCAAAGACCCAAAAACAGTTAACAACCGAATGAGCTTCTTGAGACATGTGTTCAATAGACATACCACATTTTCTTGTTGCCTGTCTAGCACATGGTCAGACAACGGTAACCAAACATCCGGAATACCGATAACGGTTTTTTTGTTTGCAACTCACCCATTCAATTTATATGTAACACACCAATGTTTCCGGGAGTGGAATGCGGCCAATACCAACAGAAAAATTTTATCCAATCTAACCCGGCTTTTTTTCTTCTTTTTGCATTTTTGTCAAAGAAGGTATTCGACTATGGCTTTTGTTCTTCAAAGGCTCAGGTGGAATGTGTGGTTAGTCACATAGGTTCAATGAAATAAAAGAATGTTCTAGGGCATACTTTATCTGCGAGCATATCACGAAAATTCTGCAAAAGTTACGTTTGTCCCTTATTGTGGTGGACAGTACGGAAACAGTCGAAATTCATAGCTCGTCTGGGGGGGGGTTGAACTAAACAACTAAGCCTTAATTTTAAAAGTAAATTGATGAGTAAAAGCTGAAGCTGTCAAAGTGCTATTTCACCAAGCTGGCCTCAAATCACTTCAGTCTGTAGAACTAGTGACAAGTGCATGAATTTTCTCCAACACGTTTCCGATGAGTTGCTTAAGCCTCCGGCATTCTTTTGCCTAAATATGCCTATTCCTATATTGGTACAATATTTTAACATCAGCCAAACTCTGAATGCTCAATGCTGACAGGGATTTTTAAACACTGCTTCGAGTGGGATATAAACAGCTGGACAAAATATAAAATGCTCAATAATCGGTCTTACACCTCAGTGCTTTTCCACACTACAGGAATATCTAAGCCAAAACGTAATGAGCCAATCTGTTCTGAAACTCCATCTATCAGTTGCACACTAATATGAGGTACGTGTGTGGAAATAAGTTGATTTGGCATTTCTTCTTTGTGTGTGTGATTTGGCATTCCCAAATAAATTGAACCAATGGATGGAAATAGCCATCAAGTATATTATATTTTTTGTATAACTACCTTTTTCTTGTATTCAGCTTGACACACCACCTACTGCGCCTGCATTTCGTCAAATAGGTCTTTGTGAAAACAAGGATTAGTGAATCTGTCTCTTTCGAGATGCGCACACAAAGAGTTTCAGTTCTAAACGATCTCGGTTTATTTACTATCCGTTTTAGTAATAGATATCGTTTTATTCGAATCGCAGGTCTAGGCTCACCCCACTCCAAGGAACAAAAAAGGTCATATTTTTACCGAGAACATGTGGAACCCCGGTCTTTGCATTAATTTCTTGAAACAACTGACTCTCAATACTTTAAACCTTGTCGTCGTCAGATAGGAAATGTCATAAGAACAAAAGACCATACATGTATTTCAAAAGGCTGAAAATATAACGAAAATGTTGGCCAATATTTCAGACCCATTTTGCTTGAGGTTCAGAAATTAAATAATTACTTCATAAACCGAACGTCATAGGATTCATATCCGTTACTTACACGGTGCTCTCTCGCAGCTAGTGAACGCATCAACAAAAAGAAGCAAGTACTACTAAAACTGAAATAATTGATGTTAATTGGGATTTATCAATAGTAGTAACCATGTGGTTTCGTGGACTCTCATTTTGTCCATAATTCTGAACTTCGGATAAAACAGAAAACACATCTCTCTTCCTGATCAAATAATCTTTTAAAATATTGTTACTCTCGTGCTTTGCTGCTAGTAGTAGTAACTAATTTCTTTGTACGTAATGGTTTTTCAAGATACCTCAAGTCACCGATTTTATAAATACCAATTTTTTCTTTTAAAAGTAGCAGCTTTTCCAAAATTTCGTAATATCGTGACTCATTTTGAATATTTTTACGGAAATCGTATCCGTTTCTCACCGACGATGATGGATGATTATTTTGCGTGCCTTTTTCAGATCAACACAATGACTTGTAAATGCGTTTTGCCCATAATTCAGCGCATCCTGTCATTAATACTTCCGGTTTTCAAACCTCCGCAATTGAGCATAGCGTGATAACGAGTATAATGCGATCCGCGGATAGTGAGCGCCTAGTTAAATCTGAGCTATAATGATGTCCTCTCGCAGTCCGGACATGTTTTGTATAAGCCATTAGCCATTTTGAACGCTTGATTGGTTGTGGTTGCCTCAGTCTCTGGATGTTTTGTTCTCTCAAAGCATTAGAACTGTCATCCGCTGCTAGGGAACATTAAACCAGATTTATCTCAAACTTGGAATTCAGCTGCATTTGAACCGAATAACGTCCTCCGCCTGCCAAAACACACTCAGAAGCACGAACTCAGTGGTGAGCACTCATTCTATAAATGATAACCAGGCAAGTGACGTTCTATTGGTGCAACCGTATACTCCGGGTTGAAACTGTTCTTTCTAGAACTCAAAGGATCCGAGAACACAAACTCTATGACGAAACAATGTTGACAGATACTGATTCTCAGCATTCACACCTTATTGGAATGGGGAAAAGACAGGTTTTCCTTTTTGGGATTTTTCAAAGAATCAGTAGTGTTTTTCATTGACTTGTTTCTTTTATTTTTTCGGCTCAATAAAGTAAATCCGGTAGTCACATATCTTGACGAATACGAAACCGAATTGGTTAAATTCAGACCACTGCACAAATCGCGGGGGACAAACACACACACACAGCATCCACACTCTATCGGAAAACGATGATCACACCTTCAGGAAATAACTTAGGTGTCATTTATATACATTTGCTTGCACCTCGCCATTCAAGGCATACTGCCTTTCGAGGAAAAGTTCTGGGATAATCCACTGCAGGCATCATCAATAATGACCACAGTTGACTTAAGCTCGGGTCCTACCTAAGGGAGGTTAACAATCTATAGTTATTATTTATCAGATTTCCGCATCATTTAAGAAATCCGATTTCTTATTCAAAACACTTTCACTCTCAATGGGAACGCAGAAGCAATGGAACGAAACTTGTCGTATTGCCCTTTTTGCCTTGGAAAACTAAACGTGTACAGTTTTGGCACAATCAGATAGATTTGCAGAAGTTATGCGTGGAGTAAACCACTGACCGAAACCTGACAGATGCCTTTGAAAACGGACCGTAAAAACTGACACGTTAGCTTTGGCTCGTCGAACCGAAGAAATTAACTGTCAGAAAGCAGAAAATCCTATCCTTAAGAACTTTGCCAGATCGTAATATTAAGTTTTTAATAAAATTGTAACTGAATCATTATTTTAACAGTATTGAATTTTTAAATTTACGTATTAGGGTATTTGCAGACTTTTTGCTCATGATTGTTACCCAAATCCACAACTGGATTACGAGATTCGATCTTTAACAGTTGCGTTTTACACAGCAGGGTAAGTGAAATGACAGTAACGAAAAACGTTTGTCTCTCACAGCTCAACTAGAAAAAGTAAACATGATATTTTTACCACTGAAGAGCGAATTGTGAAATTAAAATCGATAGGTACTAATGATTTCCCTTAATTATCAAATGAATGTGTAGTACAATATAAAAATATTGAATGTTCTCTAGTTTACTTT
Source organism: Echinostoma caproni (assembly GCA_900618425.1). Classification (NCBI taxonomy): domain Eukaryota; kingdom Metazoa; phylum Platyhelminthes; class Trematoda; order Plagiorchiida; family Echinostomatidae; genus Echinostoma; species Echinostoma caproni. The sequence continues at coordinate 112,176 of UZAN01039374.1, read as the reverse complement.
TTGTAGAGCGAATTTGGTAATATTTTCCTACAAATCGGATAGGGCAGCCATCGTTCAGTAATGAATGCTTTTCGTTTCTGTAATATTGACCACGAGAGGAATTGGTACATCAGATTGTAAGTGGAATTTAAACCTTCTGACAGAAGGGAAGCAATGATAAACTGCCTCTGTATTTGCAGAAAAAAAGCCAGATTAATGGTGATAATCGTGCTAATAAATGAAAAAAAACTAAGTGAATATTTTATTTCACGCGTAAAAACATATATTTTCACAGACTCGTTTCACTTTGTTGTGTAAACTTAACTAGTCCTGCAAAATATCGAACCCGTTTCTAAACACCAAAACCCTCTCATGTACTGCTGTCAGTATCCTAGAACGAGTTACGATCCCCTTCAGACTCAACAACAAACCCTGACCCACACCATTCACGTAGTAATGAATTTTGTGGATGAAAGCATTATTCCCTTTTGTCATCGTGAACACTGAAACCCACATATAAGGAGTTCTTTACCATCTAGAGTTTATGGTTGATTGGTGAGCGTTCCAATCGGATTGAATACCTATTCGTCACAACCGTGAAGCGACCCTGATTCACAGCGGAACGGTTGTGCTATGTCCATTGAACACAATTCCCAATGTGCTTTTAACTTTGATGTTCGATTTGGCATAATTCCGTGTTTGTGGTTGAGTGCACGATGGAAAAAATCAGAGACGGACTATGAGGGATAGGAAACATACAACGTGATTGTTCGATTGCCGTACAGTCAAACTCACTGGCGTGAAATGTTTGAACATTTTGATCTGACCGTGAAGAACGGCTTTTGATCAAGCCGGCTCATGTCAGAGGAGAGATTTCGGTGTAGGTATGGTTTAATTGCAACGGCATAGTATATATACATATATGATTAATTGGGAGAGCTGCAAATTTGCAAGCATTCCGTCAGTAATAATGTTTTATTCCTCTACGTACATAATTCATTGAAATTTCTTTTACCGCAATCATTCTTTGTTACGGCGAATAAAACAGGTGATATGTGATCAAGATTATCACGTAATAGATTAACTGGAAACTCAACTCAAAGATGAAAGAGCTCACAGCGGCTGATCGTCCGTGTAATCAGCTCACATCTGCATTTGAGATTTCCTTGTAAAATATCACAGTGGGCACAGAGTGAACCCACAATAGTCCACACCGGAAATCAATTTCGCATAGGTGCTCCCATTGATTGATACCATTAGCCTTGATATAGCAAAGTCAGCAAACGATTGCACAGGGTATTAACTTCACAATACTTTACTGGGATTGTCGTTTTCTGTAAGATTACAATCGGATTACATTTGAACAAAACAGTTTGTTCATATTTGCACATTACTCATCGCACCTGGAATCCCTGTCTAAATGCTATTAGGATCACTTACAAATTAATCAAAATTTCTCGTAATACAAAGCTCTTGGCATTCAGCTCATGGTCTTGCATAACACTTGTGCTTACTATAAGCTTGCTCATACGATTCTGTCCGATAAGGATTATCCAATGAATTACGGTTCATCTTAATACATTTCCAAACATCCTACAAACTTCACGTACGAGTACTATTACGCACGCGGAAAAGCATGACATTTCTCTATGGTTTTAATTTTATTCGTCTTTTGCATCGACTATGTCCTGCTTCTTTGTTTCTAGTCAGTCGTCCTCAAATTCTAAGGTTCAATTATTGCGGATATGGAAGGTGGAGCTGAAATAAGTCCTCAGCTTGGCATGGCTTGAAATTCACAACAGGAAAGAATATGATGGGGTCGATACTGTTTTTGGAAAAAAACATAAATTTCATGAATTTTACACCAACATGAGAAATAAGAAATCATAATAAACTGAAGAAATTCGAAGGTTGGAATAAATCTTTCTTATGTTCATTATCGACAACTGGAAAACACTCATTCGATAGCGTATTTGTAATTCAGTAGAAAAACACATTTGCAGCAACACATACATCTAGTGTGCGATTCACTTGTTTGAGTGATTTATCAGATTGGGATCAATTGATTTGCTGTCTATAAATTGAGAACATATGCTTTTAGTTGAGGAAAATATCACCTATCGCCAAAAGATCGAATATAATTGGTTTTGCTGTAACATATAATGCTGAAAATTCGATCAGGTCTGTAAACACCCGTTCCAAGGTGGTTGATCATACCACGAAGTGACAGAATAAGCCAATGACTTTCAGTTAGTCATAGAACATAGTAAATATTGCAGGAAGAAGGACTGAGGCAGTGACTCCCTGTTGTTTGCACTGCATTCATATAAGCCGGTGCTAATGCATAAGAAGAGCGATTGGTTGATGGTGCGAGAAGTTGAGGGGCAATGGGTGACTGTGTTGTGTCCACAAACGAATGCCAATTACCTCCATAATAGAAAGGGTCTGGGAACGCAACGATTTTGGCGAAGGATGTGACACTTGGTGAACGGGTTTAAGCTTCACTACGTGACACCAAAGCTTCCTGCCACCAACGTTGAGTGGTGGCGGCGGGGCTCGAACCTCGGACCATAGGGCCCAAAGCACGCCTGTGACAGCGGCTAAACTACTGCGCCACCACCCAAAACGGAACGCCCTAACGGGGACTCGAACCCTGGACCCGCAGATTAAAAGTCCAACACTCTACCGAATGAGCTATCCGGGCTGATGAACAAATAGACCATCTTTTAGTTTCATAACAAGAGGATTCCCATACTCTGGTCACCAAGCCTGCGCATCTAATTGGGATCATTTGGAAAAACTGGAAATGACTGTATAAAGCGTGGTGACCAAAGTATGAATAACGCTCAAACACGAAACTAAAATGTGAATTTTTTTCCTTTCCTTATGTGAGGACATTTCTCCATTAAACAACATGTTATAAATTATGACATGTTAACCCTTAGATGAATCATTGAAAATAACCTTCCTTTTTACTATTTGATTGTCGTGCAATGTGTGACATTGATATATTCGGACAAAATAATAGATAACTGTGAATGTAGTTATTTCAACCAAGCTCGTAAATGCACTTGATAAACTGGCTCTGCTTACTGAGCGCGTTAAACGTTTTCCAATGCTTTAGCAAAAACAACTTCGTGAAAATGCTGATATTGTAGCCTTTCATGTTTAAATATGTTTTGCAAGTTTTCATCTTTTCCTTCAGAATTATTTGAATAATAATAATAAATCATGTTATTATGACGGCACGGAATGGAATGTTAGGTGTCCGAAAAGGCTTAATTAGCATCTGGATAGCGACATCTTGGTGAGTGGGAAACACTGAATGTTTCTGTGGCCTCGTTTTCTAGTTTATCTTGTGTTCTTTCCGGTTAAATCTTTCCCGCTGGATGCACTCAATAATAAATTTTCGTCTGCACGAATCTCCACTAACCTGATTTAATAAAAAGAGAGTCAACAGTACTGCAAAAACTGGAGAATCAAAACGCTTGATTTGATTCACCAGGCGAATGAGAAATTGACCAGTTTGGCCTGATCCACTACCACGTTCCCGAGCAGGTAAACTAATCAAAACACTGGAGGCATAAAAAACAGTGCACAGTTTTTCCTCATCAACGCGATAAAGCGTTGGCTGACAGAGAACAACTTGTTTCACCGTTTTTAAACTCGGTATGATTAAATAAATAAAAAGTTCTTCCACACGGTTCATCACAAGTACCATTAAGAACGCAACACGAAGAATAAATTCAACCTTAATTTAGTCCTCATTTTTCCACTCAGGGAATTTGTATCGACTAGAATTTGCTTTTTAGCATGCGCATATATGCAAATACATCTTCCAGCGAAACATGCTAGCCAACTTTCTGTATTTGACCACTGGTGTATCCGAAGAATTGCCCATAACTGATGGAAAAGTCGGGTGAGCAATGACGAGGTCCGTCATCGTGTGTTGGATGTAGATAATTGTTCTCAAACGAAGTCAACACTCAACCGCCTCTATATCTTGGTAATGTTTTGCGTATGCTTGCTCATTGCTTACCTTCCCGTGCTCTTTTTTCACATGCTAAGCAAGACTGGAAGAAACGACGCACTGGTCAGGCCATAACATGGTGTAGAGGTATGAAGAAGCTAGCTTCAGCTTTGGCTTTGGTTTATGCCACCCACCTTCCAGGTTGGGGTCCAAGGGATGAGGATGATCGTGGGTTAGAGACAGTAAGAAATTTAGCCTAGAACAAATTTAAGTGGCGCAAATGCTGCAAGGTCTGTCTTCCAAAAAGTAGCACTTTATTCACATTCAATCATTCGCTGTGTCTCATCTAATAAACGGACAGCACTTTTGCCGAATCAGACGCATTTCCTGCTTCTCTATTTAGCACAGTCACTGAAGCTGTATTTGTAAATATGGCTGGAAGTCATTACGTTCATAAAGTAATCATATAATATTATTAATAATGCAATCAATAAGGTTCGATGCACGTCTGAACTTGTGAAGTTCAATGCGAGCTAGTAGTTTTGCATTACATGGACGATTATTTACTTTACTTGGAACTCCCGATTCCACAACAGTCAACCATGAAGACGAGACCGTACCTTGACGTGATGTGATTGCTTGCGTGGCCCACAACCCTGAAACCCACACAGGTTGACTTTTCACAGCCGTAAGTTTGATCATGCCCAAAAGGTCAATGGTTAGAAGTCAGATAAAGCTCAGTTTCACAAGGCTAGCTGCTTAGGAACTTCCTAGACTCCTTTGACTATTCACACTTGGGACTGGAGAGGTCATTCTAGCAAGTAAACACGATGAGGAACAGCTTACCGTTAAAAATACCGCTAGAAACATTCTTGGATAGTTTGAATACCAGCATATCCATGTACGGTTTTCGTTTTGCACCTTCAAAGTGTAAACGTTTGATACAAGATTGGGTTGGTACAGCATTCAATCTCACTCCAACTGGGGTCGTAATAGGCTAAGTGGACACGTGTTGTTATTTGTGCGTTATATCTCACCCGGTGGATGCATCATGAATGAAGTGTCAGCTCGCACACAGAAGGCTCCATTGATATTAGCCAACTTGCTACATCTGTGACGCAGTCCCGACATCCTGCTGCCTGTGAAAGATTGAGTGCATGCTACATCAGCTCCGCCAGTGCTGCTGCACAGTGCAGAGGCTTGACCACTACGGGAAATAGATAAAAATAAGATTTCGTCTTCGAACATCGCTGTCTACTTCGCACTGCACGAATCCAGGTGGGGCAACCGGACGAGCAGTGCTGAGGTTAAACACAGTTATCTACTGGAACAAGTAATTGACCAAATAGATTACTTTGGTTGGGGCATATGTTGCTCTTATCACCAAATAGGTTGCTATAGCAAGCGATTTATGCCGAGACAGGTAGTGAGTGGAAGAAAGCCAAAGGTGGCCAAACTGAGACCTGGCATGACGATATGAAAACACTAAACAGCAGACTTGGTAATATAGATATCCTTAGGCTCCCTAAATGGGGACTCCGGGATCATCGTAACCAATGGTTAGAGATTGATTGATATAGCTGTCGGCAAAATTGGAGCTCTCGCACCCTCTCTGTGCAACCTTAGTCTAGTGAAAATCCCTATCTTTTTCTTCAACTTCACTTTCAACTTCCCCGAATTCTCCTATCGCTTCCTTTAAATGATTAGCCAAAAGACTAACAAAAACCACCACATGAAGGTGCATGATTACCGGTTGTACAAACTAAGACTGAAACCGAAGCGGTGGATTACAACCAACGAATTAATTTCCGAAACAACGACCTGCCAGTAAACTGTTTTCCTGTCGAACGGTAGATTTTTCTCATCACGACGTATAAACCTTCCCGAGAGAGCGTTGATAACTCGACCTCGAGCCAACCGAGTGTATGCGAAACGGTTGGGGACAAAGTCACTTTAGAAACTCCAAAGTANAATGTCCCAACAGTAGAGATTGTCTCAAAGATGAAAGTGACTAGCATGCGGCTGCACACTTTCTGACTGTTTCCAGCTGGTTTGACTTGACAGAAAAATGCTGTTCTATCATCAAAGTTGAACGGGTGCTTCCGTAAAGGAAGATGAATCCCCTTCACGATTTTTTCTTAACTCTCTATAAACACAGTCTCCTTAAAATATTGAAAAATCATTCATTACTTCAATGAACGAATTAGTCAACTTTTGAATGTTTCCGACTGAATCCCAGTCCCTTAGGATGCCGTCAAGATGCGCGCTGAAGAGCACAGATTCTTGATAATCTAACGAATTTGGGCTAGTCTCTGTAAATATATGTGAAAACAGTTGGACCATCTGCCGGATTTTCCAGTTTGTTTGCATTCCACATGTGACATCCCGAATACCGTACCCTCAGCACTACTGAGGAGAATGAAAATGGTCCAAACAGATTCACACCGAGACACTGAATCCACGTTTATTGCACTCTTCAGAAGGTGATACTCGGCATGTTAGAATATAATCCCGGACTTCAACCTCTAGCATGTTTTATTATACCCAATTAAACACTTATTTAGAGCATGATAACCACATTTCACGAATAGTCAATTCATTGGTTGAAGCGCTGCCTTATATTTTATCACAAATTGTCTTCCTCAATACTAATTGGCTTTAGCCATTCCTATTTATCTTTATTACTTTTTATCCTACTCCTGCTCCTATTTATATATTCTCACTTATTCCAGAGCATAGGATGATTTATCCTAATTCTATTTAAAACAAAGTGGCATTTGGTCAGTTGAACGCATACATCGGTTAGATCAAGAGCAGTGAGAGGCGTGGTGAAAATCATCCACAATAAAGTACAGCGTATCCTCTAGTAATAGTTCAAACACGGTACAAATGAGTCAAATAAAGTTGTAATGCCGTTTTCTGCTCAAATGAAAAGCATTATCTTGATAGGTATTTCGGTTTAGACTGAAACTTTTGAAAAAGGGAAGTAATGTAGCAATATACGCAAGGGGTATCAGATTCTTCGTAAATAATCCACATTACCAGCTAATTACTAAGTACCATACTCATTGATTTGCCAAACCAACAAATCGCCGAGGGTACAACAACTGAATTAGTTTTGTTTAGCGTATGAGCAATTCATTTTGCACCAGCTCCTGAAATCATCATGTAGGTGTTGTGTTGGAAACCAGACATACCAGTTCAGACGCATCGCTTGTTAGTATGTTTTGACGGTAAATCACATGGTCTATCAGATGTATTCCCGCGCGTATATGAGAAGGACACTAACGAGCTGATTAACTATCATTCATTCATGCGTGAGCAAAACAGAAACCCATAGAAAAAGGCTACAGCACTCATTGTAAACTAAAAGACCAGGTTTGTCTTCATGCATACATAATGCAAATCACAACTCAAACATCTGAGAAAAGAAGCGAAAGGCTGTTCAACATTAGTTTGTGGCTCTTTCTCGTTCACTTGGAGAAATAAATTTCAGTTAAATGTCATGCACGCGTTATTCGCTTTCACAAAATAACAAATATCTGAGAACCTTATCGGTTTGTTGTGAAAAGTAAACACTCATTGGTATCGCAAAATCTAGTCGGATGAATTCTTTTGTTTGAAACAAACGAATCTGACATCACCTTTGATATTTCTATATTTCCCATTGTTTATTGATGATTTGGTATTTTTAAACAGATCTAAATGTAACCGATTAAATCGGCCGTAATCTGTTCCTTGTTTCCTTGTAGACATCGTGCCAACACGGTAACTCCGGTTAAAACAGATGATGTTATTCGTCAGTCACAAACCAGTCGTTCCAATAAATTGTCCGGGTTGCTTGACAAAGATTTGCTCTCCTACCGTTTTGCAGACTAAGCGGATGGGAGCGGAGCAAGTCAGATTTCCGTTTAGATTAAAAATGCAAGGTTCTTCACAAATGAGGTTTGACTCAAGATGTTATCGTGTATGCTGACTTTCCCCATTATGTGTTGTATGACAGCCCTTTGATTGACCGCTTCCCTCTTCCCCAAAAAATTGTATCTGTGTAAATTCAATAAAGGAAGCAATAAAGGAACTGAAAAGTGAAAAAATGAAATGCAGCTCAATGCTGCTGACCATATTGTATAGCCTCCTTGATTGAAAAAAGAGCAAGAGATTCAAATAGAGAATATGAACGAGTGAGTATTGAGCAATTTGGGAAATAAGTTCCCCATAAGTAAATGATGAATCTTTCAGAGCGTGTTCAAACCCTATGTTATTGTCGTACCTCTTTGTTGTTGTAGAGGAATCAAATGCGAGCACTTCGAAAAGATACTTAGTGTACATCCAAAGACTCCGTCAAACGACAGATTGATGTATGCGCTTGTATACGGCGCAATGAACAACCAACAACGTGAATAAAACGAGGTCAACACAGACCAAATCACAACAGGACAATAGCACCACCGAGTTGGTTGATTTTCACAGAGTAAAAAACTCGGCATGCATATTTAATTATCTATCGGTCCACCGAACAACCTACGGGCATCTGTAAGTAACGTCAAGGCACTCAACGACCTGTGAACGTTGTTGGGTATTTTTAAACTCCGTCCAAGCAATCGCACCGATAACGCCAACTTAGTTTGCGATTAAACGTTTGCAATCCAATTATCAAACTTGGGGAGCAACTGGACACCAATTGAAATTTTTTTTATTGGTTACGGATGATCATTCATGCACTAACGGTATAAAGAATCTATCAGAGCACTAGGTAACTGTTACATTTCAATTACAGCACACACTACTTTCACAGAAAAAGTGATAATTTGCTCACGTTACACCGAGCACGTTGTCTCAATTTAAGCACACGGCTATCTATCTCCTCAGTGAATAGATCAACAAATTACAGTTGCGGATGGCTGATCGACAGTAGATTTTCTTCAGTGAAATCCACTAAACAGTAGCAACAATAGTGAAAAATTTAAGGGCAATAGACAAATTATTTTACCCCCTAGGGTTATTCTAGGGTGAATTGTTCTGAATAATACTAAATACTACCGCTTGCGTTGGAGTGGGTCGGTTTTGTATTGGGGAAGACCATTATATGATGTCCTTTTAACCCCAAACTTCTATTCTCACACGATTGTGCTTACGCTGGAAGAATGTCCAAAAAATCCGTGAAGTAAACTGTTCGCTTAGCCACGTCTGGTCAAGAATGAGATTAATTACAATGGCGTTTTAGAAAAGCCGCCTCCCACGCAGTTTGTCTTCACCCCACGTTTGATGATGAGTGAGTCTTTCGAGGTCCGAGACGACAGTTTAGAACAAGGAGAAATAGCTGATCCGTCTTGGACTCTAACTTTAACTCCAAACAACTTGAGATGCTGCTAGTGACATCCTATAAAACACAGTTCTTCTCTCATCTCGTAGCTGTTAGGCGAAAAATCAGTTATTCCAGATCTGTTAACTGCTTGTTGTATTTGATCGGTGTTATCGATAGTATAAACATGCACAAACGCCCACGACATGCTTATGATCATGGATACAAAAGAAGCATTCAAAATCGACATCTAGGTATCCTTTGAACAATACGTACAGTCTGGAAGGATTTTCAACTGTTATTTACACTCGCACACAT
>UZAN01039374.1:77641-102601 GCA_900618425.1 Echinostoma caproni | reverse complement strand
ACACATAAGTGTGTGCGTGTGTGCCCGCATGGGGACAAGGCAACCCAAAATGGCGGAAAGACGGTCCGAAATTGTCAAATTGGCCAATACGGTCACATTGTTCTGACAGTCTGGACTGCGGTAACTCACTCGATGGGTTGACCCTGCAAACGACAGGTAAGGAGATCACTCGCCTATTGCACCTGGTCTGTTGCAGACGAAAAAAGCATGTATGTAGACTAAATGGGTACGGGTCCAGCCGGTAAGATTAAGTAGGAAGGGTGGGCAGGGCGGTGAACCTCTGTTGTATCTGACCGATTCACCATGTTCCCAGTGAAATAAGCCAGGACCGCAACGTGTCGCATGCGGAGACAAAGATAAATGGGTTAGAGGAAAAACGCGGGCGTCTTTCCCTCGACTATGTGGGTTGCTTTATGCCTGGAAAACCGGGCAAACCCGATCTGTGATCTGACTATTTTGCAGGTGTTCCACATTTGGATCGACTGGAATTCGAAGAGACAAGATTTGCGTGCATCGCAGAGTGTTTGTTATCCATACAGATATCATTTATTTTTATTGTCAAATTGTACGTCTACTTATAGTATCAATTTCGCTTCACGAGTAACAACAAGGAAATAACTATAAATTTTAAAATTTTATTAAATTAATGTAAATTATTTGAGAAAGACAAATATAATTTTTAAAAATTTATATTAATACCTTTTTTCGTTCAAAGACAAATCAGTTCGCGAATTATTGAAGACAAGTCCGGTTATTGACGGGTTTTGAACTGGCAGTGTTGTTTATTCCCTTTAACTAAAAATATGAAATGTTCAAAATCATCATTAACTAGAGAGAGTTTTGTTTCGTAACTTGATTGAATGGGTCTAAATCGCACAAGACGTATTGTGTCACGGAGTCCTGGTTTTTAGAGTGCCCAATTCCCTCAGTTGTATCAGTGTATACGGTTTTTTCTTGATATAAAATGTCGCAAAAACAGATCGCATTTTATGGAGTGAAGCATCCACCGTTCGTCAATGGGTTCAGTGTTTGAGGCAAAACAAATATTAGCCCGTTGGCAACTCCACAAATGGGTTTCAAGTCATTTGGATTATTTTCATTCAGTGAATCGCCTTGTTTATATAGAATAGAAAGTTATCTCACGGTGATCGATGAGCATATTAACCTTTAACGTGATGATACACAATAAACCTGGACCCCAGTTTGGAATATTACTAACTTCCTCATCTTCGGTGTCTTTTTTGGTAAGTGTACTTCTCACTTCGTTCTGCAAGCAATATTCTAACCCTGTCAAAAGGGGTTTCTTTTGGTATCCAACTTCTCAAAGATGATCATCTGTACCCAGGCACCAGGTTACACGCTGAAATGATTGTGATGGATCGCAACGTAGTGTCAACTTTATTCAACTTAGGGAAGATAAATGTATTATCTTTAAACTGATAAACATGCATTAGTTCCGGCTCGGTAGGTAATTCAAATGTGAAAAGAACAGCCCTGTCGATGTGACCTCGTAACTCAGCTGACAGAGAGCTCATCGTACAGAAGCACAAGTGACGTCCATGTGTGGGTTTAAATCCACCGGTACCGCGTTTGCTACAAAAATAAGACTCAAAAATTCCTTCCTAGAGAAACGTTAAATATGCAAAGATGATAAACTGTTGTGAGCGATTATACTGTTCATAGAAAATGTTAGCGATATGATGCTTTTATATGGAAAACGTATATTTCGAGAATGAAAAGATATTCAAACAAATTTGGGTGTTTATAATTTTTAGAAATTGTCACTTCATATTCATCAATTCTTTTTTGGATAAATGATAAGAAACTATATCAATATCTTGCAACCAACCAATGGACCCAATCTAGGAATTGGTAGCATTAGTAGAGCTACCTACCTTATGATTACGGTGATGGACGTGATAGACATGCAGTGATGAGAATGATGATGATGACCTAGATGATAATGATCACGATAACATTGCGGAACCAACTCTATGGCGGGAATTTATTTTCCCAAAACTATCTAACTTTAGAAATAAAGTCCGGTAGGCGAAACAATCTGCTTTTTGATAAATTAACCAACGGCCCATTACAATTACATACGGTTATTTGGGTTCGTCGATCTGGTTTTGAAGGCATCAAACTAAGTACAGAAAGTATGCTAAGATTGTTTACCTGATATTCATGTCGATTAGTTCGTTGGTGCGTCCCTCGGGGGTGGAGTGGATTTCTTCATCCGAGGCCACAACAAGACTAAAGCCCAAGCGAACTGCTTTCGGTTGCACAGGGGGCATATCATGTTTGGATAGCTAGCGCCTCGGCTGTACACAGAATGATAAACCGAGGACGTTGAGTTAGAGATGATGGCGTGTGATAAATGGTGCGGAAAGCCTGATCAACATTGATAGTATGCCGTGTCTCCAGTATATGTTGACATAGAACTTTTAAACGTCCTAGTTTCGCCGTATCTCAAACAGTGGGGTGGTGTTCTCTTATTCTCTTCGATAGCTTCGATAGCTGTTCGACGGAAGTAGCCTGATACACAGGTGCAAGTGAATGCGTAAAGGCTTGGGGGGCAGTTTATCTTTGAATTGGAACCGTGTTACTGAGGATGTAGTGAAATTCATGCGCAGTCCGGTTGTCGTAAACGTTTGACGCAACGCTTGACTGATTCGTCGTGTAAGCCACTCAGCCGTGTTGGTTGCAAGTGGAGTGGTGTCTTGTTGAATGTGTGCACATTCGGTAGCGCGGGTATTTCCGTTAGAGTTTTATCTATGAAATTATTCGGACAACCGTTCCAGTTCTTCGGCTGCCGCACTGGGAGAGCACATTTTCCGTTCTCTCATGGCTAGGCATCTCACCAATTTTTTTCTTTTGTTTCAATGGCACAAAGCTATTGAAATTCACATATTGTCCCATCCATGTAGGTTTCCTGCACACTATACTCTGGATAGCTCCATCTTGGTTTCGGATTGGTAAGACATCCAGGAAAGGGATTCGATCATTGCACTCTTTCTCGATAGTGAATTTGATTGAGTTGTGGCGGGCGGAGATTCGTTGTCTGATGGGTTCTAGTAGTCGCACTAACCATTTGGCAGATGCATGAAATGGGGAGTTCAACATATCCAAGATTGGCCTTACTGGTAAATCCGGTTCGTGTACTTTTGGGAGGCCATATAACCGTGGTATTGTCGAGGTTTGTGGTTTTAGCAGATCGAACGTTGCCATTGAGATATGGTTACCTTTTCTCGGGGACTTCAAACACTTCGTCATTTCCTTTTCGATCAGTTCGGATCCCTCTTTCTTCCCCGTATCCTCTAAAAATTTACTCCCGTCTGCCAGGATGGCGTTCATTTTCTCTAAATAATTCTCTCCGTTCATGAAAGCAATCTCAGCTCCTTTGTCTGGTCCAGTTATAAGTAATTCAGGATTCTGTTTCAACTCTTTTTGTTCCTGTAGTTGTTCCGATGTCAGAACACTTCGGTGTTTCTGTTTATGATATCTATGTGCACAGTTGACTGTCGTACTTTTCAGAATATCCCAGTCCCCACTGGAGACAGGTGTTGTAACCGTCGTTTGGTTGTAGAGGTTATCGAAACACACGTCAACTTCCAATTGGTCTGTTCTCTGTCTTGGGCGGGGAAATTGTGGTCCTAGTGATAGGATTTCAAGTGTAACTCGCTCTAGGTTCATGTCTAAGATATTATACACGCACTTTTCGGGCTTATCCGGAAAATCATTGTCAGATTTGGATTTAGAAAAATCACGTAATAGTTTGAGTGCACTTTGTGACTACTTGGAACATCACCTTTTATTCCTCGGAAAGTAAATCTATCGTGCACTCAGTTTGAGCAATATTCCTTTCGAATTGCATGATTCGGTTGCGATAGGTGTCTAGTTGATTTAGGCTGTGACGTTCAAATGAGCGATTGTTCAGTTCAATATGATGCCGGCGTAAAACATTCCAATCTTCCTTGGGTTAGGTATTTATTTGAATGCATTCTTAATAAATTCAGCTGCTTCCTTTGCCTCGGCAAAGCGGATGGTGAACTTCAGGTACTGATTCAGTTCCAATACGAACCCGGGCTCCTTGGTAGATCTCATTAAATTTAATGAGATCATCTAATTTTCTCCTAAATTTCCATGAAGCGATGACATCTTGTGTGCAGCAAGTTTAGGCATTGTACAGCCTCCTCTTTCACTGTACAAAGCTGTACATTTGTGTGTATAATTGCTCGGAACTCAAACTTTGACGAGATGGATACAAATCGCTCTCAATTTTGTTTCCAATTTAAAAAAATGCCTTTACAAGTTGTTTTACCTGCCACGAATACTTCGATCAGATCAAAATATTGACTGTCATTAAATGAAACTTTTTCAGCTAATTGTGAAATACTGTCTTATGCGAAAGCATTCCATTGTCCAAAGTCAGCCCGTAACGACAAATGTGGGGCTGTCAAATTATTTCAGCACCTCTTGTGGTTTCTGCTTGCTTCCGCACCGATGATTTTGTGATGAGATGAACAGACAACACGATTCTCATTTCATCGAGAAGTGAGTCTCGGTTTACCTTCGAGGGACGGAAAATAGAAAAATTGAGAGTATTCGAAACGGATATTATGAAATACTTTGGTTATTTTTTTCACTTGACAGTGATATCCCGCTAGAACTGGTAATTTTGTATTATTCGGGTTGATCGAACGAAGTCCTTTGTACATTACTTGGAAGCTGTGAATTATAGATATATGGGTTCATTTATGTGTTGATTGAATGCATATAATGTACGAATATTGCCAAAATCACTTTTTCTTTTGATTGAATATAGAAACAACAAAAAGCTCTTACTTCAACGAAAAATACTTACCGTTATTCAAAAGGGGGTTGTTCCGTTGACGATTAAACAGCTCCTAGGCGCTTCATCTTATACATCGATTTATAACGAGAAGAAAAGTTGCATAAATGAAAACTACAGGTCATTATGATCGAATTTATCCATTATGAGTTCAAACTAGGATTGAAATTCCCTGAAGCGTTCAAAAATAATGCCGTTTGAGCGAGAGTTTGACGTTGTTTTAAGGCTTTTAGGCCAAACTTCATAAGTTACTAGGTAGGCAAAAATAGGGGGTGAAAAGACCATACTGCATCACAGCGAAATGTGCACTTCTTTGAGCCGCTCAAACGGCAAGCAAACTGAGTTTTTACTTCATTTCATGATTACGTTATCTGTCTGGCACTACCTTCGATTAGGTACAGAGGCGTACGAACCACACCCACACCTTTCCGTTTGTGCAACGGTCATCGGCTCAATTGGGCATCGAGGTGTATGGGCACCTTGGACGTTTGACCCCGTCCGAAGGGTGTATGATCCGATGAACTAGACACCGGCTCCCAATGAATTACGGTTTTAACACACCATCCCTTTGCCTTGGCTAGCCGGAGGCTCCGGTTGTGGATTTCCCAAGAGAATTCACCTGCTTTAGCCTGGGCAACCTGGCAGTATTCAGCCCACATACAAATCGTGGAAGATTTTCCTTTTATAAAGATGATTGTACCATAATTTTTTTGGCACACATTCGGAACTCAGACGTGTAAAATATATCTATACAGCTAAAACCTGATTGTCTAAACAGTCCCACAGAGTACATTTCAAATAGAATAAAAAGTGGCGAACAAGCTCGTTTTCAGTGACTCTTAGTCATGCCAAATAAATCACAATAAATATTACGCTCTTTATATATAAGTCAGTATTCCACTATAAAAACCAATCATTTGTGTTGGAAAAAGGATAAGAACTTCATAGGTTATCTGGGACTATTTTCGTCTTCCGACCGGGTGTGGAGTTGTCAATGATCACAAAATTGTTAGGTCATTCAATCTCTGGGACCACTCGGAATATGGGGTGTGTGGGAGGTGAGTCAGAGGACCCCAAACGCCTGCATAAATTATTTGTGGGCACACAGATGGTGGTTGTGCAGACGAATTCCTAACGCTTCCAGTGTGGCCAGCATACGAAATCGAACCTAAATTTATAGTTGACCACGAACCCGATACAGGGTGCGAAATACCTCGGTCACATTCAGTGATTTGTTTCAACTAGGTGTGAAACCACTGCACTAATGATTGACCTAAACGTTTCTGTATTCAGTCATGCGAGATGNGCGAGATGGTGTCCGCGGATTCGTTCCGACAGACGCCTGACCGTGCGGCCTATGTACGCTGTTCCAGAAGAACACGTAAATGATGTATTTGGTATGACTAAGAATCACTGAAAACGAGTTTGTTCGACACTGTACGTTCTATTTAAAACCTAATCATTAGTTCATATTAGGGAAAGTGCAAACTTCACCGCGTCGCTGTTTCTGACTTTCTCTAGTAGAATACTTCGGGAATGATTTAAGAAATCGATAAGTGTCTCCTCTGAGCATTACCACTAAATGCATAATTTAACACTCTAGTCCTACACTAAACATTCCCTCACAGTGGTGCTATACAATCGAAGATAAACATTGAATAAACCCAATATGTTCGCCGTACATCGCTGACTTGAGACAAATATTCAATTAATAACCCGAGATCAATGGATGGAACGGGTCTCACTGAAAAGCTTGCTTGTAAAGTGAGATTAACCGATTAAACCACTTGAAAAAGACCTTCCAAGAGGGTTGAAACGTTATCATCAACACCTTTGTGCTTTGGTTTTCGTTCGTCGTGGCTAAGACAAGCTAATTTCCTCAACAAATATTCGATTATCTCGACAATGTTGATAATTTTGACGGGATGGCTCATGAAAATACAAAATGTTGTTTAAGCGATTCTTTCTACTAATGTATAGACAAACTTTTTGACACATCGACAGTTTCTTGAAATCGGTCTACCATGAAATCCACATTTGTTTTTATTAAAATGTAGTAGAATATCCATCCAAATTTGAAAACAACAACTACGAATGAATGAGATTTTTAAACATAAAAACGTAGTGTATTCCGTAGGTTATCTTGCGTTTTTCAGCGTCTATATACTATCGACTGTGGCCTTAGTCTCAGGTCATTATCACCGAAAGACGGATTCCCGAGTTGAGCTCATCCCCGAGTTCCCTTCGATCAGTCTCCCAGCTCATTCAGCATATTTACTGTACTCACCTACTACAAATCATAACGCTACGTTTTCGTTATTTGTTTAACAGTCTACAGAAAATATCCAAAAAAATACTTGAAAAAATGTACTTCAGTTAGACGTCTTTGTACCGTGCTGAGATAATTCTAGGTATGTGCTGTAGCTTACGGTTTTTTCTTGAAATGACTAGAAGCTCGTATAATGCGAATCTAATAAAAGCTAGTATCTGATAGTTTAATTCGACGCTATCTCATGATACAAAACAATCAAACTGAGTTATCGTGAATCACATGTACACCGGTTTTGCAAAGACCGAAATTCACACATATTGTGGTTCGTCGCGGAAACCGTTATCGTGGNTATCGTGGCCAAAAAACATGCGTGAATGAAACATACACGGAAATATCCTTGGAAGGTCCTAGTGAATACTAAATTATAACAGATGGTCTGTCAAAGGTACAGATTCAACAGATCTAACGACCTTTGCAAATTGCTGTGGTTTTCGTGATAGTTTAACTATTCAATTGATAAAGTGTGGGATGTGCGTGGCAAAGTACGGTCACAAAACGATTTTGTTTTGTTTGAATCTGTGTGCAACTAACGAATGATGATGAACCACATAGATCGAAATATGTCGAAAATCATTCACTTTATGGAAGGATTGGCGGTCTGTTTCGCCTCTTCTACAATCGATTGAATTAACGCTGAGATGAACGAGAAGTGTGAATACCGTAATCATGTTTTTATTACGCACTAGTGTGTGATGAACAGTACTCACGAAGACCAGCTGTTCAGGGATGGTAACCGGAAATCTAAGCCACGGGGCTTGTAGAGGCGAACCACATAAGGCCCCGTTAGTTCAGGGGTGATATAGAACCGGGCAACAGCAAAGCTGCCTACAACCAAAGTTGGTTGGCGGTGGCAGGGGTCGAATCTCCGACTATAGGTTTCAAAGCACACCAGTGACAGCGACTAAACCACTGTGCCACCATCATCCATGCAGTAAATTTCTCGTCGGGTTCACATCAAATGAGGCGTGAACTGAAAAACCGAGATGGATGTACTGATGCTATGTCCTCATTGGGTCTCATTGGCAGTGCGCAATTACATTGACTCACTACTCTCGTGTGAAAAAATCAGTTCTAGAATGTTCCCAACCGCTTCATAACCCCGGAGACTAGTGTTAAAATGCGCAAGGTGCAATGTCCAAACCAAGCTGAGAAACGTTGGTTGTGGCATTTACCATAAATGAGAATGAAAAGTCGGTATAAAAAGCTACCTGCTCGTCGAGTGTGTAGCTTGCAAGTGTTTTACTTGTGAGGTCCCCCGTTTGAACCCGAGTTTGTGTCGAGGGATTCGCACTTTTTGACAAAACATAACGTGGTCTAAACAGCTGTCCAGTGATTCCTAGCTTAGTAGTTAACGTTTCATTCATCGTGTGCGCAACAAAATCCTCGATATGATTGTGTAAAAGACTCCACTGCTCTCATTTTGAATGTATTTAATTTCAGCAATTTATCTACTATACCAGTTGTTGATTCAGGGTGCATCATTGAAGTGTGTAGAACACGCTGCTTAGCCATGTTATTAACCTATCTGACATCTTAAGAACCTTTCGTGCAAGTGTGTAATTTTGATGAGCAGTTTATTCTAACATCAACCAAACATGACAAAGCATTCACCCACTACTGATGTATGAGGTATCACAATTCATTTGGATTTAGTTGACTCGATGGTGGGACTATGTGACTGGACAATAAAGCCGAACCCGTTCCACATCAGTTATTGACTTTGAAGCCCGTTAGACACGTAATGTTACACGACTGTGTATACTAAATTACTCTGTCTCCGAAACTAAGCAAAAACACCTTCAGTTTCACTCACCGAATTGTATAAGAATCAAACATGGGGAGAGACAGAGTATACTTATGGTTTCTAAGCATTTTTGGCGGTAGACTTGGACATTTTGGGTGAAAATTTATTATATTAAAGTGTGCCTCTGTGTTACACACAGTGTTGCCGATAAAAAAAACAATTACTAATAGTGGCGCATCGAGCTATCGTTCGCTGATCTCAGTGGGGATCAGAGTTTCAGAGAGTGAAATCTGAAACAGCTATGCTTGGTAAAACTACTGAAGTATACGTTTTGTGCACAAGGAGTAGAGACAAAGATGAGCTACGCTAAATATGATTGATGATAATTGATGATAACAGATGTTTCGACCAATTTTCCAACGAAAATAAGTTTTGATATGGCGATAGTCACTCAAGGAAATTTGATACAGTGGACACGATCACACCAGAATGATATTAATCATTCATGCGCAAGTTATGACACTGGGATAGAACAGGCTGCAACAAATCAGCGTGCTGGTGTATATCTGCATGTGTGTGAGCAGACAATTAGAAACTATGCAAATGTTATCCGTTCACCTAACTGTTAAGAAAGACAGACCCTGTATTATCGAGTATGACAAGAAAAAAACTGCCTTGCATACAGATGTAGTAGCATTCATGGGCGTAAGGAAAGTCTGTTTTTCGAAACACCTGGAGCTAAAATTGAAAGGCAAATCCATTTTTATCATCTGTGTTTTGATAGGTGGGTGACATGCGACAAACAAGTCAGTCAAGCAAGGGTTACACCACGGATACTGTCAAACACGTTGGTGGATCGGTCACGTAGAACCAAATGTGTTGCGTTTCAAAGGGATAAAATGAAGTATGTAGATAAGACGTTTAAACCAAGCACATAGCATACTCATTAGATGTGGAAACTTTAAATAACATCTATGCTACAGTGTTACAAGATGCTAAGTTGAAAGCAACTGCGCTAAATCTGATAATTCTAAGCTACAAAGAAGTGGGATATAAGAAAAATTATTAGGTGAGAAAGGGATCGTTTCGATAAAATGATTTAAACGATTACCGGTTTTGTTAAGAGGGGTGGTTGATTGTCAAATTATAACTCCCCATGGAAGATTCATGTCTAACGTCACAGCGCTTTGTAAATCATTGCAAAATACGCCAAAATTACTGGATGAAGTTGAAAATGCACATTAAAAACTATCATTTCAACTTCATTCACTTGTCAGTGGTAGTATTGGATGATTGATATTAATTTGAGTGGACTATGCTTCGGACTTCACCTTCCCGCACAATCCTTAGTCCTTCTAGTCAACCATACACTTGGAAGCACTATATTCAAGTTGTGCTCCTATTAGGGTTATGGAGAGAGACTAAAATGATAAAACGGGTATCGTTGGTTGTTTGTCGCACAGGTAGCTGTTGCTTTTGGTGATTCCTTATTTGATTCAAGTAAACCTTGTACGTCGACCAAGAATTCTACTGATAAAGTGTTTTATTGAGCAATGACTCAAGCAAAAATGTGCATTTCTGTGAAAAATTGTAATTGATCACTTGTAACTTTTAAGTTTAAATTTATTTTCAGACTTTTCTTGCAACTACAGCTGTTGTCAGTTGCTCACACTTGTAATTAAATTCATTCGACAATTGTTCGAATGTACCATCATTACCCCCTGTAAGAAAACATAAAGTAGCGAACAAGTTCGTTTGTGGTGATTGTTCTACAGTCTAATACATCACACTTCATATCGAATTGTTTACAAGGGGAGGAATCCTAACAAGTCGAAAAAGAAATGATCAACATTCCAGTTCCATGACCGGATAACGTTGCGCACACTTTGGTACGCACACATTCGCACTGGTTCGGGTCATTAGAGGTGGGTAGGCCATGGCCGCGTTGTATGTAGTGTTGGCCATGGAAGACCAGGTGTTCTTACGAAATGTTTTTCGGAGCATAGGAGGAATTATATAGGTGGATTCCGATCGCTTCCACTGCGGCCGAAATGAGACTCCTAATTCTGTTAGATCGACGGCTGCGAACTAAGTAGAGGGGAGAAGCCACATTAATCACATGGTTTGATTTCATTAGGTGTGAAACGATTGAGCTGTTAATGGTCCTAATTACTGTACTGTTCAACCAGGCCGGGTGGTGCTGACGGACTCGTTCAGATAAATGTCTGCTCGTGCGGCCAATGTACCTTGCCGCACAAGAACAAGTGAATAAGTACACAGAAAGAGACGGCACGAATAGGCAGTTTATTTTTGAGTTAAAAGCAGAGAAGTGGCCTGGAGTTGAACATAATGCGTAGTTTGCTGCGGGGAATGTTTTTTTTTCTAACACTATACTCAGTTTACGTGTCACCATCTCGGTAATTGTCGCCCTTGAAAGATAGCGATATGTAAACCGGTTTCTTCTCCATAGTGTGAACTTATTTGACAACCGATGAGGACTCAAAGTGTTGTCTACGATTCGATCTTTGTATTCCTTTTGAAGGAAAACATCTCGAAGAAACCTCAATTTTGCATCGCTGGTATCGTCCGTACATATTCTCCGCGCCCTGATAGCGAGGCAGTTTATCAGGTTTCTTTTCCATTCCAAAAGCACATAGCTTTTGAAATGGATGTTCTGATTGTTTCGCGATTACTTCCTGTGCATGATGCATTGGATAGTTCCGTCTGATCGACGGTTTAGTAGAACGTCTAGAAACGCAAGCTGCTCATTCTCTTCTTTTTATAGAGTGAACTTAATGTTTGAGTGAGCCAAATTAAATACTTTCAAGAGTCTTGATAGATACGCACTATCATTGACAAAGC
The DNA here is from genome assembly GCA_900618425.1 of Echinostoma caproni. NCBI lineage: Eukaryota > Metazoa > Platyhelminthes > Trematoda > Plagiorchiida > Echinostomatidae > Echinostoma > Echinostoma caproni. The sequence goes on along the minus strand of UZAN01039374.1, from coordinate 90,811 downwards.
GCAAAATGTTATCCACATAGCGCTTGTGAAATTCTTAACGATCCATTGTTCGTTTTAGGCTGTTATTCTTCAGCTTCACCATGAAGATATCTGCGAACAGTAGACCCATAGGGGATCTCATTGCCATTCCATCTATTTGGCGATAAACGTCGTCACTGAATTTAAACCGCATGTTTGTGTGCAAACGTAAAGTAATTGTTTGAGATCACCAACCGGTATTCCCATTTCACAATTATTCCTTTGTTTGTGGTCACATATGTATTCAATAGCGTAATCGATGTGAACTTTTGTGAAGAATGAATTTAAGTCGAACGACAGCATTTGACAATCAAGACTTACTGTATTTTCTTCATCTGAAATCGACTTTTATCACCCATTTCAGTCATGTTGTCCAATGAACGGTAGGGGAATTGTTAGTTTTCAAACATGGTTAATCGACAACAAAAAAATTACACTGTTGTGGAGTCACTAATTGCGAAGATTTTAAGTTGTGATTTTTTCCAACCTAGTCATAACCCAGAGGTTAGTGCTCAGATGATCACGGTCCGTGGCACGCAACCAACTCACGAAAATGGGTTGTGTTAATTCGTGTAAATGGAAAATGTAAAACGGTGAGTAGCATGATTGTGTTCTGTCTGGGTTCGTATACCCAGTTGGGTCGATGGATTCGCACTGCTGATGAGACCCAACCAGATCGAAACAGTTGTCCAGTGCTTCGTAGTTTTTCAGTTCACACTTCATTTAATATATACACGACGAATTCAACTTGAAATATAAAGTTAGGTTAAAAGGCCACTGCAGTGACCTTCTGCAGCCAAGTGTGAACAATACAAAACATAATCTCTCTAGTAGCGACTTTTCTCTTGAAGTGAGCTATATTTGTATCTAACTTCAAAGAGAAGCTTTGCATCATTTTATAGAAAACAGTTTTCATCCTACTCATTTCTAAGTTGTATACTACACTGTTTCAATGGTAAAATGATCACCAGCAGTAAGATATATCCGCAGTTGACACTAGAGTTGTCTGAAGCATTTATCTGCTTTTTATGCTCAAAAGGAACATTATCGTTTGCCAACACCCTATAGCCCCACCACATATCTTTAAATAGAATATAACCGAACAAATTGACTAGTGAAAAATAAACCTATCGTGTTTGAAATGCTCATATTTCCAGCCTAATTAGATCTGTTTAGAGACCCATATATTTTCTGTTCCATCTGCAGCCCAGACATTCATCAAAATATAGCCGCCAACTTGCCGGATTAATCTTTTGTAACACCAAAACTCAAATACAGATTCGATCGCTGCAAACCGTTCATAATTTCGTTTTTCAATTTGTCTCATTCTGAGACAGATCGAGGGGACCTCAATGTGCAGAATCCAAACAGATAGTAAACAATGATCAGAACAGACACACTTTTATGAACTGCGCTTCATTATGTTTTGAACAAATTAGTGCAGTGTCAATCGCAAGCAGGTTGTTCAACCTAAACGTTCACTTTGCCGAGGCGGGGATGGAGGGAGGGGTAAATCTAGTTCAGAGTACGACAGCATGAGCACCACCGTTGAAGACACAAATTGCCCTCCGGACCAGTGGACCCGTAGCTCAGTTATGATTAGGCTTATTGCATTCAAGTGGAATGAGATTATTCGGGTGATAAATGCCGAAGGTCTCCGCCTAATATGGCGAACACACACACACACACAAGCGAAACAGATTTCGAACGGACCGGGACAATTGTTTTTGTTTTTGCACATTCATCGGGCTATAGCGTATGAAAAACATAAACACGATATGGAATCACCTCAACAAAACACCGGGACCATAGAAACCAGGATACTTGAAAACACAAATGCAACAAACAGATTCATACAATTGTTTGTTGGTTTTTTTTCTCGTTACACTCACTGATTAGCTTGGTATGCCACAGATTAAGTGCAAATGAGCGTGCCTTTCAAACAAGGCGAGGCATGGATGAGTGGATAGGCTGTAACAGGACCTAACCAAGTATCTCTCAATTTTATGCATCACTCCACCTTTGTTTTGTACTTTGTAAACGTATCCATTCATGTGTTCTTTTTACATTCTAAAATTATCCTATCAGATTTGCTTGGGCGTTTCAGTATATCGTGATATAGACCTGATATGCAATCTACACATTACTTACTCCTGTTTCAATCACTATTTGCCCATTTTTGTCTTAACTGATGTTTTACAAATTAGTTTACCATCAAACCGACAGTCGACCACTTCGAGCAGTGCAATGTTCAATTCCCCACGTGCAACTATTTTATTCTGTATTTCGTCTGGGGTCAATGAGAAATTTGGACGGTGTACATAAACGCCTGAATTTTCTAGCAAGCACGACAGACTACTTCATCAGTGTTGCCATCGCAAAACATTTCACCTGGAGAGCCGAAAACAGTCTACAATTACGAGGATCTCTAGTTTTTGTTGTCGACTTATTTAAAATCAGTTCATAAGCAGAATGATTTGCTTTATTATTTTTCGCATCGTTGTTGTTCTTGTTCTTGTCGGAAAGAAAATATATTGCTACTTGTGCTCCAAATTCCGTCAGTTAGCATGGATTATATATAGACAAGATTATATTTATTTTTTATCACCAGACAATCATATTGTACAGCACAAGCATAAACCCAATCGTCGTAGATGTTGATATACAGGGAAGACGGCAATCCATCCTCATTTATCACCCCTGGATTCATCCTGAATTGTTATTTATCAAAAATCATCCTGTTAACAATGCTCAAGATTACAGAAAGTTGAAGGAAATAAGAACAAAGAATAAGCGAATGGTCTTACAAAAAAAAGGATTCAAACGCAGCGATTCGAGAGATTTTTGGAGCCGTCTACTAGGGGTGACAGGGTATAGAAATCAAGTGGAAGTGGCAATCTCCGCAGATCAAAATCTGTAGAAATAATGATAGAAGCTAGTGAGGAAAGCACCTTTAGGATGACAGGTAAGTGGTTGAAGAGTGGAAATCAAGGACAGGTGGTGAAAAAGATAAGTGACCTTACACTGAACATAGCCCCAAATGTGTCCAAGAACTTAAGGAAGCCTTGCTATAGTCGGTACTGCAATACTTTATATTTGGACGAAATTGGGAATTGCGTAGGGCCGGAAGTTAAGAGGGAGTAAGCAAACGGTTTTGCCAGTAAAAGACAGGAAAGATTCCAGGGCATACGGGAAGATCAACAATATTACGAGACCAAGATCCAGAACAGAAAATTTGGAGACCAAGTAGAACTGTAATAAATGTGAGTCGATGGGAATATTGATCAGGTGGGGGATTTGAGGCACAAGAATTATACTTCCCGGATAGGGGACCATAAAATTGCATCGCAGCCACCAGTTTCAGAACCTTAGATTCAAAGCTGATATACCTATTTTCTTCTAAGGGACGGGTCATGAGTATTTTCTGAAGACTTTTGTGTTCAAAGCATTGGTGTGATGAATTGAGGGAGCTCAGATAAACTGTGATCAATTTTTAATTAGCAAATATCGATAACTTCGGTCCCATGGATTTGAGTAGCCAACTAGAAGATCACGCTAAGATATGCATGGTTTCACAGCAATGCTTTGTTCCACAGCGTCAACATGTGGTTCAAGTTTTACAAATGTTCGATGTAGTTTATCACGTTATTCTTCTCAAACTGAATTTTTCAAACCTTTAAGTTTTTGTTCGGCTAGTTCTGCAGACACCAAGTGACTTATTCATTTGTTACGGCAAAGGATTGCTTACTTAGTGCCCCCTATGTCACTGTTTTGTGAGTTGAACGCAATATAGCGCGAATATTTGCTAGGGTTTTCCATTTGAACCGTCCAAGAGGGTAAAATACACTCGAGTACTACTGAGCGATGTTATGGGTTAGTTTGATCGAACTGGCACACGCTAACAATCCCAATTAGGTTTAAATATTCAACTCATGAAATCACTAGCAGCAGTCATAACTACGAATAGTGATACATCGCACCTCCTCCTCTTAAATTGTAACTAATCCTGGAGAGCGATCACTCAATAACAGTTAATACACTGTCCCCGTTGCGATTGATTTTACCAGTGAACACGGTTGTCCGTTCATTTGCCCACACATGGAAGGATACCATCCCTTGGTTCTGTGCCAAAAGGCGTTCGTAGGTTCTCCTGTTATGAGAGGTGTCACATGTACTTAGATAAGGATGTGTGTGCACATTAAAGAAGAGCCAGATTTTTTCCATAGAAGGTCAATGGAACCATTTAACTAAAAGTGTCGGAAGAAAAGGTATTGGGGAATTCCGTGTATGCTCTGCACTCTGTTGTTTTTGGCAGTAATTTGTACTTGGTTCGGGTGTTAAGTTTACCTAATCACGGCAATTGTGACACCAGGGGAACTTAACTAACAAGCGCCCATTAATCCCGACCGGAAGGTAGTTAAGGAAGACACTTTTTGCCTTTGATTGTAAAGTAAAATCTGTTGATTTGCTTATGGATATTACCATGTATAGTCACTATTTAGCTTTATGCAATTTACAAAACAATTTTGTGGACATAAATCAATGGAGAGAAAAACAACGAAAGCAAACTCGTCGTATTAGTGTAGGGAATAGTTTAGTGTAAAGTCCTTCATTAAGACAGGTAACAATTATTATATGAATTACGTAAAGAAGTGCTTAATACTTCGGAAAGAGCACGACTGACCTTTTCATGACTCCTGAATCAACATTCAGTTGTCCTCCTCCTTTAGAAAAAACCTATGATCACCACTCGCACATTACACAAAAATATGACTACGGTACTTTTCCACCAAATACCTAAAATTTTAAACAAACCGAGGCATGTCGTATTGCACAATAGTTATAGTTTATCTGACAGACAGGAAATCGCTCACAAGTAACGTGCTCGAAATATAACCTTTAAACACATATGGCCAATTGCGAACAGACCCAAACGAAGTGCATTTGGGAAAACTATACTGTTGTGAAAACATTTTCTGCTGGAGAACCATGTGTGGAATTCAAGTCTGAAATGGGAACTTGAGAAGCTGAGCTGACTTTGTTTTATATCTATAAAACCAAAGCCGGAGTGATGAGGATCAAATTGTAGAATTTTAGAGCTGAAACATTGTCCTGTATTATTTTTGGAACGTCCTTCACAAAAATGAGCAATTAGAAGTGTAAACAAACTTGATCGGTTTCTACCATGTTTGATCTCCCGGAGGGAGCACTGTAGTGATAGTACTATTGGTGGTATTAATGTTATAATTCCAAAGAAAGTAGTTAACTGAGGAGAGTTATTCATTGAAAGAAATCATGGATTATTCAAAACGAACATTTACTCTGTAGCAGCTGGTTATTATTTTCACTAATACTTCTTCATCAATTGCAGTAAACCCAGTATTCTCTTTTTCTATTCCGTAGTTACGATAATAAATCCTGTAATCCACTCCCATATGGCATCAAATCACCTCCTTTTGCGCACACGAAAGACGTTACTCACCCTTGTGAGAACTACCTCATAATAGTAGCAGTAGTAGTGTTCGCACTGGTCGTCGTCGTGGTAGAACTAGTAATACTGTTAGTATTGATGATTGCACCGGTTATAAAATCAGGCTGGAATACAACTCATGTAAACCAAAGTTCTCTTTGTGTTTGTAAAACACTTTAAGGACTTTCGATGTATTCAGACTCAGAGTGGTAATCGTTAAACGACTTAGGCCATTACCCCTAAAGTGTATTCGAGATTACACTGTCAAGATATGTCAAGGCCGTATAGCCCTGCAAATAAAAAGTTTTCTTTTTATCTGATTCACTACTTTGCCCATTCCATCATTACCTGTTGTAGTTTGAAACTCACAGTCCCATGGATGTAATCACTGATTCCAAAAGCGCGTTCGATCTGCTATCCATAGCACTGACATGTATACACATACACACTTCTAACCGAGTTTTGCTAGTATGTTATCCTAGTAAAAAGCTTTACTTTCTATACAGATTTTATAAAACCTCTTTGTATTCAAATGAAAAAATCGGATTTTGATCATGTGCACATTTGGATTGCACATTTCAGTTGGTCTCTGAGCACCAAAATTACTTATTCACGATGTAATCCGTTGCAACACATGTTCGGTCGCTGACATGGATTTTCACAATCGGTATTCACACTTAATTAAATACATAATTCAGTCCAATTTACGGCGAAGTTGACAAATCACTTCTATCGTGAAACGTATCTCAGATGGGGATATGCACATGCAGGTCATATTGTATTCGTGCCGTTGAAGCAAAACGAAAAGTAGGATTTAAACCTATTCTGGTAATTTATAAATAAGATATGTCAGGTTTGAGTAAGTACACAAAATAAGCTTCTCGGCAGAAACAACTCTCTTGAAGTAAAACATCATCCTTTGAAGCCTTCCACTTATAGGCAGTTATTGTGAATAAATCTACTGGAAGAGATGGAAATTGGAATGAAGCATGCCATGTATATCAGATAATTATAAAGAGGATATGGTGCACAGTCTTGAAATAATACTAACTTTCATGTGGTCACATTAGAAGATAATAAAAAGGCGTCTAAATGCTGACTCAACCTGATGACTTCATAATTGACTGAACCCGGGACTGCAAACGAGGGATGCAGGTAAATGTAAAACAGCTGTTAAATTTTAAATATTATTTTCTCGAATGGGAATGTAGTCACTCAAAGGCTGCTCAGATAATTGCAGGGAGAGGTCAGCCTTGTGAGCTAAACGTAGACTCTTAATCTCATTTATGAAAGGTTCAGGCACCTAACTACTACCGCTCAACTTGACGTTTGGTCAGAATAAATAAATGTCTAGTGGAACAAAGAAATGATTAAAAACGAAATTTACTTTCAATGGCGATTGTGAAAAGTTAAGTAGCCCTGGTGGGTGCTAGTTGGTAGATAACATATGCCTCTGTAGGTTGGATGTGTAACTCGAAAAGATCAGTGCTATCGGTGTGGCCTCGCAGCTCAGCTGGTAGAGCATGCGCGTGCAAAGCGTAGGTAGCGTCCGTACGTGAGTTCGAATCCAACCGAGGATACTGAACTTTTCACAATTGCCATATAAACTTCAAATCTGTCAAACATCCATTTTGCACAAAAGTTACTTTGTGTACGCACCATGTACAACTGAAAATAGCATTTACTGCACAGTTTCATAGTGATTTCTACCGCATTCCGAAACAACCAATCACACACGTTTCTTGATCGCAGTGATTTGTGCACCTCGGATTTGGATTGCTCTATATATTGTTCAAAAAGAAGCAAAGAAGAATACATATGACACCTCTACAGATCAGTTGGGTTCTTTCGGACTGTGATCTCTCTGTAGTACGCAAAATCAGCTTTTCCAGCTCCCAGGTTCATGAGCATTTTCAAAGTTAGGTTTAAAATTGTGAGACCTTGATAATCATGACTACAATCTAAAAGAAAATGCGAAATAACTCATCCGCTTGGTCTCAGTTTGTCTATTTCACGGAGCAGAAAAAATGTTCTTCATCTCCTTCTTCATGTTTTATCTTCACTTACTTCAATTAAAAATGTATTGAGCACAACAAAAAGCGTTTGAGAACTCATCATATCATATTTTTTTATTTGACACCATTTATTCCTAACTCCTAATATTAGGACGATGTTTATCAATGTGATTTGTACCCAGCGCAGTTTTGTCTGAGAACGTCAGTCCCTGCTCAACTTCTTTTTATATCGCTATTCATTCTTACCAAAAATTCTTACCAGTTTCCATGACAACTATCAAACAATTAAAAGGTGCAACGTATTCAGTTACCCTAATTTCTTTTCACAATCCTTCCCATATCAATTTTCCTCCAGTCATTCCAAAGTATGAGAACCGCATATCGCATTGTGTTAATCTATTCAGCTGTTACCGACAATCCAACTAGATTGTCAGCACTTGTTTCCATTTCCAAGGGGCACTCATTTATTTTATACATTTTTTATCCTTTCTATTGCAATCCCCTAATCGGCAATATGTTCTGGACCGATAATACTATTTTACCAGAAACCTCTTAGCCGGTGCCTACTGCAGACAAATTCAATATTTATATACGGTTTGAGATTACAAAACAAACACTTGTGAATGAGGGATGCCTCACCGACGCAAAGTGAAGGTGGTGAATAGGTCCGTTTGATGACACAGAATTGGTTTCCATCGCCTGACCTCAATCGCCGCGGTGATCTTGAACATTCAGGTGTTATCATTAGTAAAAAAAGCACTCTAAATGCTTTCTCGCCACCCTTGAGGTGTTGCGTCATCAACATTAGCTAGGCAATCGATGACCTCGGTGTTTTTCAAGCACCTTCTTTACCGGGTGCCGGTTGTCTGGACTTTGATATGACAACCTTGCGCTGAACCCAGTTCGAAACGCGTTCTAAAACCAGATGACGTAATTGCTTTTCTGTTCTACCTAGGTAAGAGTCTCGGCACCCACATTGAAATCGACTGATTACTTTTGAGTTGACTTACAGTTATGGGCGTTTTTAACCGGGAGATGGGAATGCCCCCTTATCCCGTGCACGATTCTGGGTTTGGTTGCGCTGTAAGTCCGGCTGTCAACCGATTGTAACCGTTTTTGGAAGGGATTAGTTACAGCATCAACTTTGAAAGACCAATAGTCTAGAGTCGATGATGCAACAACGGACTTTTTATCTTCAACTTATTGTGGCTGCCAACAAATTTCTCGGGATAACAATTTCTTGTCAACCTTGATCACGGGAAAGCATTTCGAATAATTTTTACTAATGATAACAAAAGGATGCTCAAGATCGCCGAGGCGATTGCAGTCAAGCGATGGAAACCAATTTGGTGTCAACAGAAGGACGTGTTCATCACATCGATTTTGCGTTGGTGACGCTTCCCCCATTTAAAAAGGTTTATTTTCTAATTCAATACCAAATACTACATAAACACTGTGTTTGTTTGCAGTATGCACCAATTCATATGCAGCATAATCTTCTTGGACATAGATCGTGCAATGTTACCATATTTTTTTGTATTTTCAAATGTATCACGAGAGCTGATTGGTTAAGAAATATCTTAACCGATTCTCAGACGAATTGTTTACATTTTACCGATAGTTCAGGGCGAAAATAATTTGGCCTCTTTGAAGAATGGTTTTGACGATGCTGTGAAATCCAGATTATCCTCGGCAGTCAGATTTCATAAGTTAGTGTTGTTGTTCATATGTATATCTATACTATTACATTCCTTACTGGTCGCGTGAATCATTGACGATATTCTTTATGAATTCCAGCTTTGGGTCATTTATCACACTTTCAATCTTAAACTGAATGTGACAGGGGTTGAGTTTTATTGCTGTGTGCTCCTAATGACGCTGGACGATCAGTTCCAGTGTTTTTGTTGTTTTTCTCATCAAGTTAGTTTTCAAAAAGGGGAAAAACCGCGCAAGAACTTTTTATCTGCTTAGCGTGGTGAATAGATGTAGTTTGAGTGAGAAACGTGAACCACTGTCTCACACACACGTAGTAGGCCGAGATTATCATCAAAATTTGTAAATGCGTCTGTGCGCAACCATGCGACGCGGAAAGACGTGCGAAAAATTCCATTACTACGCTGTCCCTCTGTCCGTTCATTCACCTGCCACCCCTCCGTTCATTCCACTCGGTAAATCTAGCTCGTGGAACAAATCTACCGTTTATTCGTTGTGCCCAGTGCTGTCAATTTGCTCACAAATGCACACACACAAACACAAATTACGTCTTTTCGGAAATTTATGAAAGCTCGATTTTTTCGCTAGCCGAAAAATGTCTGCCATCGGCTTGATGTACTGAAATCACGTTGAAATGTTGTTAGCTCAAGGAGGTTCGATCAAGTGTAGTAAACAAATCATTCTCATTATTAACATGGGTTTTTTTTGCCCTGTTTGACGCATCGTGGATCGCAGTAGAATTGAATTAAGTTCATGATTTTCTTCAAAAATACCCCGTTGTATCTGTAATAAAACTGTACCTGTCATAATGTAGACAGATTTCACAATATACCCCGTTTTTTATTATTCGCGGTTATCGTGTTTCTATGATCATTCTGTTTACACCGTAAGTGTTTAAACGCGTTGGGTAGGTTTTGTAGCTTTAAAAGGTTACAGGTGAGACATTTAGATGTGAATTATTTCAAACAATTTGTTGTATTATGCGTTTCCGTTCCCTTCTGTTATTTCAATTTGAAAATGTGCATAACCGCTGTTCACACTCTGCCACTCACGGGTGGTCCCTGATAACTTTCCTGCATGCATGGTTATTTCATTATCTAACTAAATCATCTTCAACAAAACGATGTTTATGGTTCTCGACGGTACATTGGGTACGTCGTAACTAGGCTAAACTAAATCTGAGCAATTCTATCAAAAACGCATTTCCCTGGAGAACTTGAAAGAAAAAATCCAAGCTTAGCGCTTTTTCGTTTGAGTATGCCTTCGTTTAGTACTGAAAAATTATGTACCTACCACTGGAACGTGAAATATTCAGAACTAGATCGTTCAGAAATCCAACAGCAGCTAACGTAATTATGACATTTGCACACTTTGTTTAACACCAAATCAACTCCAACGCTTGTAAGATACAAGTGCGGTTCCATCTTCTTCACAAATCTCTATCAGTAGAAAAAGACACTATGTAAATGCAATAATAATAGAATCTGTGTCACAGATGCGTGGATCTCACAGACATATTAACTGTTAAAATGGTCCTGATTTAAATAATCTGTGCGGATTGGCCATAATCTTGCATTCCATTGACAATTTGCACTGATCTACATCTCCCTGTTTCTCACTAATCGTCACCATGCTCACAGGTTCAACGTGATTTGAATAATTTGATTATATGGTAGAAGAAGGCAGATGAAGCCACGGGCTCTTACACTTCTGTGATGTATTAGATCGCATACGTACACAACACCTACCTGCCAGGCACAGGTGCTCCCCCCACTCAGACCGTTGGACAGAAACCATTACACTGCGCAATTTGCAACCGCGACTGAAAGCCAGTGAACGAATTAAACTGAAAAGCAAATGTAATTAACTTTTCACACTGTACTGTCTCATTTCGACAGTCTGGAATTCAACCACTGGCTAGTACAAATATTTCTTCTCAAAATTAACCCTCATCTCATGAATGGAAATTCAGAATAATCTGTTACTGATTGTTTGAATGACCTAAAACATCATGTCATATATAACTTTCAGAGTTCTCAGTGGCTGTGAAATTTCCTGAACTTTCTATGAGAAAACCCTTTTTGAACGAAATTAATCGAATTGATATGCATGTCGTTTTTACTGTACAGATGCCTGTTCTATCAAACGAATTCTCACCCAACCTGAATTAAGGCACTTCGTATGACTTGCTATTGAGATGCACACTGTGCGCAGTTTCACGTTCATAGTATATTGCCCAAAATTGGCTTTTTTAAGAGTTGGATTTCATTTCCATCATAAAATCTTAGATTGCTTTGATTGCTGTTGCAGTTGTTGATACACAATATGTTTGTTCGGCCATCCAATTTATATTCCGATTGCTGTGATGACGTGTCAAATGTCACTTTTTCTTTAGGTATAAGTCAATTCATTTTTAACGACTTTCCCAAAGCCTGCAACTCGGCAAATTTTTAAATACTGCACTACCACCTGTTGTTTTAAAACTATGAGAAAATCGTAGGAAATCTAAAGTAGAGCTCATGGATCCTTTAATCGGTCTGGTTTCATTAATTGGAAAATAAATAATTGCTTCTTTTCCTCGAAGCTCACGTAACCGCTAAAGTACCTCGCTCTATTCACGGAGGAATTTCGTCCTTGCTTTTCGAAATTAAACAACTATTTACGGCTTTTGCAGTGAATACTATTGACCGTACACGTTCACATCAATTCACCAAATTTTTCAAAGTCAAATACTGACCTACAACTTCTACTTTATGAAATCTTTCTATGTTTTCGCGAATGACGTTGAAATCTCAGCTTTTTCCCATTCCGTGAGGAATCGTTACAAACGGTTGAGAAATGAACGTCAAGGTCACCATTAAATGCATCGCGCTGGCTGGCGGTTTGCTCTCCGGCGAAGTTCCATCAACAGGATGACCATTCCGTCCATTTGTTCAAGTAACATTCGCTGACTTGTGGGAAAAATCGATGAGGCCCAGAATCTAGTGCAACAGAAACAGTGCAAAAGTGTGCGAGTCATTTTACTTCAGGAAAGCTGGTTACACCCAGATATTGAGGATGATGTGGTCGGACTAGACGGCTGTGATATTTTCAGGAGTGATCGGGTTGTGAAAGTTCGCAACCGAGGTGGCGGAGTGGTCACTTTCATGAATCGAAGTTGGTGTAAGAACACTAGTATGATTTTTTCGTACTCAACAAGTAAAATTAATTGTAATTTTGTTTGCTTCAAGCCCCGCTTTCTCAGCAGATTTCGCTTCATTTACTTTGTGAATATTTATATTGCCCCCAATACACTCGCTCCGACTTAAGGCTCTTTTCTGATACTGTAGTAACGCAATTCGCCAGTTTTATTGACCAGTCTTTATGTTTTACCGCTGGTGACTTTAATCGCTTTGATACTCTTGATGGCATTTACATAAACAGTCCCAATGTGTTTCACGTTTTTAAACGAGCCCCAATTGGTACTTCTGACCATTGTACCATTCTTCTTTACCCCAAAATATATTGTAAAATTAATCACTGCCTTCATGCACGGCCCACTTACCGTAGGCTACGGAAGAGAAATTGTTCTCCTGAGAATTTGTCCCGACTGCGGCACTTAGTTTCTTCTACTGACTTTTCTGTGTTCTCCAACAATCCACTGTCTTCTTCTTGTGAACACCTTACCGATTATCTTAATTTCTGTTATGACCAATGGTGTCCTGTTGAAACTATTTATATTCGAACCGATAGGTTTTCCTCCCCTTGTCCAAGCGACTTCGTCGTCCTAAAGAGACGGCAGATATGGCCGGCAAGCGTAACAGTGTCAAAGAACTCTCTGTTCTGATTATTGTAGAAGTAAGACACCTGAACGGAATGTACGTCGAGACTGTTTTGGGCAACAAAATCTTTCGTGAGATGTGGACTACCTTGTGGAAACTCTGTGGCTCACGCATCAGTTCTTGTCCCAACGTT
>UZAN01039374.1:60686-77199 GCA_900618425.1 Echinostoma caproni | reverse complement strand
TTCTTGTCCCAACGTTGAGGAACTTAACCGTCAATTTGCTTCTGTACCTGCATCTAGCTCCCTCCCACCTCCTTTTCCTACCCATGATGTAATAAACCCTGTTTCTCCGGACGAGGCCCTCCAGGTTTTGAGGAGACTCAAGGCATTAAAGCTCATGGTCTCGATGGATTAGCTTCTCATTTGTTGGAAGCCTGCGCCGACCAGCTTGCGACACCCATTGCCGAGTTGTTCAGTACTTGTCTGTCATCTGGAGCGATCCTTGATTGTTGGAGGTCAGCCCGGATCAGACCAACCCCAAAGAAAGGATCGTCAAAGTACCGTCCTATTGCCAGCACATCTGTGTTGCTGAAGGCTTTTGAAAGTGTTTTGCTGCACCGCATGATACTCCAGTGTAACTCTCATGACCCTTTACAATTTGCTTATAAAATCCATTTATCCACACTTGACGTCGTTGCTCATATTGTTCATTCTGTTGCTTCCGTCTTAGACAAAGGCGCTGGTACCACTCGTTTAACTTTTCTTGTCTATACAAACGCTTTTGGTTCTCTCGACCAAAGTGTGCTTATTGATTGTCTTTCTGAGTGTGATCTAACTCCTGAAGTCCTGAATATACTAATCAACTACTTCTCCCGTAGGACTCAGTTTACTTCACTAAGTGGTGTACTATCCTTCTCTATTAACATTGAAGTCGGTGTTTTTCAGGGTGCCATTTTGTTCTCTTTCTTGTTTTCCATGTATATACAAAATCTGCCCATTCCCACCAACTTTATTGCTTGTAAGTATGCTGATGATATTGTGATTGGTTGCCCAGCCCCTATTTCAGACAGTTTTTGACCTCTCCAGGACAGTCTTAATGAATTTCACGATTGGTCTGTGACCCGATCCTTTGAAATTAACGTCATTAAGTGCATCGAAGTTTTATTTAGTCTTAGAACCGGTCCTCGTTATTTTTTATTAATTGATTATCTCCCTGATCTTAGAATTAACACTCAAAGCATTCCCAAATCTGTATATGTTAAATACCTTGGTGTCACCCTTACCCATAACCTGTCCTGATTTGCTCATGTCATCAACGTTTTCAAAAAAGTTCGAAAACTGTCCTTCTATGCTTACAGGCTTAGGAAACTGGCCGTACCGCATAAACGTATTATTAAATTTGCGATTGCCTGCATTCTTCCACACTGGCTATACTGCTCCCCGATTTTTATCCCTAGACTGAAAGAAAAAGACTTGTCTTTAGTTTCAAGATACCTTAAACTTTTGTCCCCCTACAGTAGAGTTGATAGAGCTGTTTTAGTTGATTTCATTATTTCCAAGCATCTTGACGCTTGTGATACATTCATTGACAGGATAACGCGTGATCCAGGGCACTGTCTATACCAAGCTATCGCAAAAGCCCTGTCAGTTCCCCGGACACGCTCCAAATATCAACTACTTCCTGCGCGGACATCCACATATCGAAACAGTGTAATTCCTTACTTAGCTCGTTTACCAGTAAGTCGTCAGCATATCCTCACCCACCTCAGGGAAAACTCTTGCACTACTTTTTTCTCTCATTTATTAAAGTGCAGAATTTCTCATACTGTATTTTTTTGTTTACAATTATTTTACCTATCCACTGTAAAACTTGTAAACTGCTGAAAATTCACCTTTTGGGTGCATAAAGCTTTTCTTGACTTGAACTGGAACCGAGCTGCTCTTCAAATTTATATACTCACACTCACGGAGGTCAATCAAGTTTGCCTACCGAACAAACAAGATGCGACCGTCTAAATTCTAATCATTCCTTTGTTGGTTAATATAAAACAGTAGAATAAGTACTGTACACATCATCCCAGCACGTGATCCATACTTGCAGTCTCAGCTGAACAGCACCAAACAAACCTCGATGAAATTCAACTATGAAACTCCGCAGTGGCACCGTCAATCCCAAAACCACGTTTTGTGACAAACCGAATTAAAGCTTGTCATAATTGATATCATTTTGAAACACTGAAAATTGTATCGTTGGACATTGTTATTTTATTTAGACACATATGAATGTTTAACTATTCGTGTACATCTTTTATCACCCTTTTTCTCCCTTGATCTGTACACTATTGACTGTTTGGTTGTTTTTGTTTTTCAACAATCTCCATTTTTGGAGAACCAGCTGTGTATCTTGGAATATACACAACTGAATAATATACACACACTCGTCTTATAGGACAAGGCAATCTTCGAAACTGTGATTTGGTCCATAAGGTACCTAAAACGTCAATGAAATATGTTTTATTGTGTAAAGTAATACCATTGTTTTCTACAGGTTGTACACAAACCAACGAATGTCCGTTTGTGTCAGGTACTGAACTATGAAAGTGTGAAGTGATTTAAACTGGTTATTCCCTTATTCGCTTATGGAACCGATAGGGTCAACCTTTCTTCTTCCTCGACCAGAGGTCGTGGTATATTTGAAGGATTATTCATCGGTAAAACTGGAAACATATGATTGAATAAGATTGTTATAATCCCCGTGTCATTCGATTTATTTAAATCTCCGCCAGGTTTCGTTGGTGTTTGATGCGCTCATATTTGTACTTATCGCCCCAGACAAAATATGATTCTAGACTATCGTCAATGGGAGAATGATGACGCAAGCAAGACGTTATAGTGTTCATACCGCAGTAATGTCATTTATAAAGCTTGTCTTAGTGGAAAGGTTCAAAATATTGCCTAACCTACTATAGCTGTAGGAACCAGCATCGGGAAATAGAAATGGCATCAGTATCAGCTGCACAGCGCATGTGAATACCAAATCCACAAGAATTTATGTAGAATTTGTTAAACCAAATGTCAAACTTCGGTCTCTCAGTTTGAATCTATTTACCGCTGGGTACTAGGAGATTGCTATCATCATTACATTGGATCGGAAGTTGTGTTTCAAGCAACCAAAATCACCTGTCATTTCCAATTATCGAACTCTTTAGGTACCATGTGACTAGCCAATTCCCCATCAAAAGCGGATTATGTAGCGATATACTCAACAAAAAAAGCATAAATCGGGATTTTATCAAATAGGTTCATACAAAGTTCATAAGAAATGCGAATCAGCGAATCACATCACGAGAAAAATCACTACTGTAGTGATAGTTCATCTGAGAGATCTTTTGTTAGCAAGATTTTCCACACATACACACGTACAATATCAATTGGCATGTCTTGCATTGTATAGTTTTGGGGCTCAAAACCACATGAGAATTGCATACTTCATTGTGCGTAGCTTTTTATATGTTTGGCTGTTCCACTATTCGTGCGTCGTCAATTCCCATGGGAATAGACGTGCACGACTTGTACTCAGATCGTTATATGAGAAAATAATAATTTTATTAACTTTTGCATTGTACAATTCGCCTCTGAGTGTTTCATTCCTGTCAATATACTCAAGCTAAAACAATTTATTATTCATTTCAAGAGCTCAGTATTTGTTTGGATTTAGGAAAATAAAAGTCAGTCTGATTAATCTAAATCGTTAAGTACCTGAGATGGCGAACAAACACCATCACCACCATCAAATAGGCCGGAGTCACATTTCCGCATCAATGAATATGATGACCGCGTATTTCAAGAGTGAATGACTGATTCAATAAGGCGTAGCCAGATAAGCTCACAAACACCTCAGCATATTTTAGTAATTACTTATTTTAAATCCGATGTGTTACAGTGTCTCCTTGTAATCTTTGCCTATCTTGAATTGAGAAGAAACAAAGTCTTGGTGAACTTCCAATCTCAATCATCACGGACAAACATTCACGTACAGAGAGAGAGAGACATTCAATCGTGCACTATTTCAGGCCAAACCGGAGACATAAATTTATGACCGGTAGGACAGCTTTACACCAGGAACGGATGAAACGGATGGGGGGAAAGAGGATAGAAAAAGGAAAATTCACTGTGATGGTCATGGCCAAAACAATCAGGAATGCATTCGCATGATGATCTCGACCGGATTTATTTCGACCGGACAAGCAACAGACCGATGCGCTTGCCAATTCACGGTCCACTGAGCAGCAGCTTACTTCGATCGAGTTGGTGCACACACTCGCACACACACACACACACACACAAATGAGTGGGTATCCATCAACTGACACGGAACAGCAGCCACAGAATTGATGCAGACTCAGTATGCCATTACGCGTCTTGAATCACACACGAAAAACTGGTGGGACCTAGGGTGGGGTACAGACTACCTCAATAAGAAAAAAAGCGCCATACCCAAGAAAATGTAATTCATTTAAAGAGATCATTGGGTTTTAGATGACTGGGTTAGCAACAAACCAGAACGAAACAATAACCGAGGCCAGTTAAGATCAACCGTGGCAAACACTAGTGGACAACAGACGTATTCAGTGCTTGAAATTACAACTCCGCAGTTTTGCACTCTACTCGCAATCGACAGATAGACAGACCGCGTATAATATTGCATCAAATGAAATGGTGCGGTATGTGCTCCGGTATATCTGTGTTCACTTTACTAGATCCGCTCCCCTAGTTCTCCTGTCAAAACACGGTCAGCGCCCCAGTACACATACACACACGCACACACAGAAACGACTAACATTTTTCAAAATTAAAATTTTATTGTACAACTGTTCATTTATTTACTTTTGTGTTCCTGCTGTCACTTCAAAGAATTACACGATCAAGTAAGACATCTCTCATCATCGGATCATCAAAGCTTTGAACCAGTAGAGTAGTGGTATTCTGTGTTGATATATTCACCCCTGATCGTATTTCATTCGAATGGGCCAGAAAAACGGACTAAAGAGACAAACAGAAAACAGGTTGACAGACAGACTTTGTAGTTTCATCATAAGGAACACAGGGGTGAGGTGGAGTGGAATACAGTGTTTGTTCTTCAGCTGAGTCTTGTTTGATGGTTTATGTCACAAAACAGCCTTAAGAAATAAAAAAAATTTTGCTTAGAGTTGCTTTTGTGTTAAAAGGGAATATGAGGTAAAAACAAAATGTATGGTGCATTGCAAATAATTACCCTTGACGATGATGATGATGATGGCAGATCAGACATATAGTCTCGTGCATTAATAAGACGAGAACGAACCGATTGATAACACCATGGACAGTAGATGAAATCGCGTTCAGAAATCGGCCATTCCATTTATCTGATATTTGAGTATATTAGCATGCATAAGCAGCACGAGATTTTCATGAAAAATCAAATTGGAACATGGAGAACCACTCACGTCTCGACAAACGTGTCATCCTGATAAATATAAGAAGAATTGGTTTTACATTACTGACAACGTGGCTTGAAGACACATCTTCCTTCTAATCAAACATTCAGACTACAAATGTCCGTTGACGATTCCGAGCAGACCGACATAAAAAGTACAAAGTAAACCAGGGTGCCTAAGGTGGCATGAACAATTGCTTGAATAAATTGATTTACTCATATCTGTACCTTCTGACATTCTTGGATAATGTGACAGATAGCAATAACGGACCAATATAGGTCTACCATCTGCATCAGATATTGTTTACATTGTGTTTGTTTGTTTTTCCTGGAAGCGGATCAGTCGAAAACTGTCTAGAATCTGTGACTTTGTCTCACCAATGTTTGATATTGAATTGAAGAGAGAGAGAGAGAGATAAGGATGAAGAATGAATATTATCAAAGGAAACAGTCTAAACAGAATCTCGGCAGATTCCGTTATAAACGAAACAAAGCGTTACAACTTTGTTCATGATTATAAAAGTGAAGAAATTAGACGATGACTTCTTAAATCCTATTTTCAGTTAGTTTCGAAGTAACCCGATCTATCATTCAGATGACATCCAGAATGAATACATTTGGAAATGAACTTTAATTCTACACCTTACCGTATTGATTAAATCCTAAATCCTGGATCCCACCAGACCACGTTTTAACAAAATAGGTCATGAGCTGTCAAATGGTACATTCTCTATTCGAATTTCACATGGAATCTACACAGAGGGAGAGGTTTGGTTGGTTGTTCCTTCTGTCCCTCAAATGATCTAAGCAACTTTGTGAAGTAATACAAAAAAACATGAGCTGTCATACGCTCAGTGAGAAACGTCAGCTTTAATTTAATTTGGGAAGCTAGTTTTTCTATTGAAACCCCTTTGTCGACAACTGGCGATGAAGATATAGTAAAGGAATTTTAGAATTATTTCCTGTCACCTGGTTAAATATATAGTTCAAAATACTGCATTTGTCGAAACAACATGTATCACTTTGAATAATATATTTGAATATATTCGCTTAACTAGACTATGAAAAACCGATATCAGCAGACTGAATTGAATTTCAATTTTTCGGGTGCTTCTTTCGATTTTATTGCTGGCCCAGATCCAGAAATAATCTTTGGGAGGACGTAAAGACACCGCAACGATCGTTTACTATATTTTTCACGAAGCTGCTTCCATTCAATGGCTTCGACCCAATCTGTGTAAACAATGATGACCAGTTTTGTCCTACAGCCTTTTTGGACTGACATTCCTGTCACCTTTTCAGTCGCCATGTGAGTTTACGTGTGACATACTGGTCCTCATCTATCCTAGTCCGTGTTGTGCCTGGTTTAATTGGCGTGCTTCTGTGTCCGATAGCTTGTCATCTACTTCTACTGACGTTGTTGCTTTTGTTTAGCATTCTGATACTAAGGTAAACACTCATCCGACTGACAGCTTCCGAAATAACTGAACTCATTTTGCTCTGATGAGCCGTGTTTGGCCCGCGTAGGATTAGTTGAAATATTTTTTTATACTTATCACGTGAAACCAAATACCTTATTATAATATTTGATGATAAGCTTTGACCAACTGCTTGATTTTTTTGCTTTTATTTCCTCATTTCAAGTTCTCTAGTAGGAAACAGTGTTTGTGAATGTCTCAACAACTGAGAACTCCATGCAATTATGCATCAAGGTGATTTCTAACCCTGTAGAACTTGTGTGAACACCGAAGTGACGCAAAGTAAGAAGTTTCCGAGAGCGGTTAGTCGCTTTTTCTTAGTCGGAAGCTTCAACATAAACATTTTGTGAGGACCGTTACAGTTTCTATGGTCATGTTTGTAAAGATCAACTTTATTTTTCAACCCAAGTAGGGTTGTTTCGACACATAATAAGACAAAATAAACAAATGTTCCAACTGTGAAAAGACGATCAGTCTTGGTTGTTATACATGAGGGAACACAAAGGTATTTAGATCTAGTAGACCGATGGTAACGACAGGGAAGGAAATCTGTGCATATTAGATGAGTAGGATTCATAAAAACACTATTTGCATACTTGTCATTCCAATGATATTCAAACAACCTCTCTAGTTTGGTTGAATTGACACGGTTAGTTATGATTGGTCTACCTCCAGGCAGCTTGAAATATTTCTGTAGCAGTTTATTTAAGACAACAGGTGACAAACATGATAAAACGGAAGAAAACACTGACAGAAAAATGTCAGGAAAATCAACTCTTAAATGTTATAGTGAGGGTTTGGTATATGAGAAGGCAATCATCGAAGTTTAGTGACGCAGTAATGTAACTGAGACATTCAATAAATATTAACATAAAAATAGATATAGAGAAAACAGTACATTTGGAGTGACGTGGAATTGCTAAGTTTCAAATTAGACTTCTTCAGATCTGGCCAGTTAGATTCAGTTTTCACAGCAAATTCATCAGAATAACAACTCTTTGGAACCAACGAAGGTTTCCAGTTTACGAAAAAGGAATGAAATCCAACGCACTTAAGGGATCCAGAGATGCACGTCGTACAGATTTCGCAGAGTCATTCATGAGCATAATAATGTTGTGAAGAAATGAAAAAACTGCATCTGTGTTTGGTTCCTTGGAAAACCGAACAGAGGAAAGAGAGGTATCGCGGGATCACCCGACGCTTGCGAAGATAGCCAATTCTGCTGGTTTAGGACTAACAGAAGGTAAAGAGATAGGATAGAAGCGTCTGGTCAGTAAAGACGTCATGGTCAAAGTTGTCTATTAGTGATTTCATCCACGAAGGTTCCATGGTTTTCTTCCACTTAAAAGTCATCCCTCAAATAAGGTTATTTCGAATAAACACAAAGGAGATTGTCATTACCGCTCTTTTGAAATTCAAATGTGCCTTTCTTTTGCAGTAGAATGATAAACAATCTCTACGTCTACTAGGTATAGACCCGCCACGTTTAATCATCTGACAGCAATAGTTTTATGTATTTATATTAGTCTTTAAAACGATCGCGTTAACCGTTATAACCATATTTTTAAATGCCACTGCTCTGCACCAAACATCCTGCAACCGTAGAATCATTAAGCAAACACAGCCCGATCAGTCATTGCGTATTCACTGTAACCGATTGAGTTCAAGTCCCATTGAGGAGCACAAAAACCCACTGGCTCAGTATATCCCCATATAGGTACTTTCAAGGTTCATGGGATTCTTTCAGTCATTTTCGATAAGTTTTGTTTTCTAATTCCACAGTAAGGCCCCAGTAACGATATAAGCGCTGTGCCTAAGGCCATTAGTGTCTAGATTGTACAAATCTAAATAAGAACGTGACTGACCGAATCCCACGTTCCGTCAGAGCCCCGACAAAACCAGAATTGCGAAAATGCGGGATGCATACTCTTAAACTACACGATTGATAACCAATATCGATAGTTAACAACTATAATAATTATCCGAGTTCTATTTTGCATGCATACTAGCACGGGGAAAATTCCGGTTTGCAAACAGTGGTAACTCATTCGTTGTACATTAAACAGAACGAAAGTGCTTTGTGAAGAATCACAACTTTTCTAAATCGTATACAAAGATCAATCGTCGGAGTGACACAAGTTAACAAGCGAATTTGCTTCAATATTACCGTTAGTCCCTTAACCATGATCGCTCGAGTAACCGATCATGGATTCGAGAAATCAACATAGTTACGAACTGTCCAAACTTCGGAGTGTTATCCCAATTTGTGTTTACGTAATGAATTAATTTTGACGATAACGTTTGTTAAACCTCGTTTTCAGACTTGATAACTTTTTGGTGGATTTGCATATTTTTTCCAGATGAAGCTTAAACGGTCAAGCGATAAGAGTTACCAGATTATCTCACCGGAGAATGTGTTTAAATCGAACCCACACAACCTGACTTAACCCACTCTACGTGTGATATATAAAAGCCTTTGGATTAGCCGCTTCCCCCCTCGTAAAACAGTCGTATTATTGTTTGTTCAATACAAGCAGATGATTGAAAATACAAAAGGAAAACAAAATTGAGATAGTCAAATAGTGTTTTTTTAATTGATTTTGGTTTGATATGCTTCCAGGAAACAACAACGAATAACATTACAAAAATCAACCCTCGTCGAAAATCTACGAATGTACATTTAACTGTCAACTGTGGTCAACTAAGATCACCTGTTAACCGCTGCGTTATTCGTAGAACACGCCAGCTATATGCACTCTATGTATCGCCGCTAACGTTGGTACGGTCTAGGAGCTGTGACTTTCCCTTCCAGATAAACTGGTTCACCAGCCCATTGTAGTGCGCCACGGAATATAAGACACACAAACAGCCGTTATGATACAAACTTGGTTAGCTTGAGATATATTTTATTTGATCGATTTTGAAGACGGTGATCGGCTTAATAGGAAAAAGGTTGAAGCATTAGTAGAGTTAGATAGTGAATATCAAATAACATTCAACTTGAAGTCAAGTTACCTAAAGTATGAGGAAGATATAGACACGTTACTCCCAACAGCGGACAATAGAAAAGAAGATAGATGACTGTGTGGGACAAAGATTTCGATAAGGAGCGCAACACAAGGCAAGAAAACACTGCGGATATTTGCAATGTAAAGGTTTTGGTTATTGCCATTCTGCTTTGAGTGTAAGTCATGTTTATGTCTCATTTAACCTTTTAGCTCATGGTGCCTGAACTTTTCCAGGGAACCAGAAGAAGCATCAGGATTGACAGATATAAATAAATTCAACTGTTTCGAGGTAATCTAATCATCAGGTCGCATACATTCAGATCGCATTTGGTGACAGGTGGTAGGTTTGTGGACAGGCGAACACACACGGAAAAGGGGAAATCAATCAACACGAAGGCCAAAGGTGACTAATTCGAACCGGATACTGCATAGCGGCACGGATCCCAATCACTGCAAGAGNGAGAAAGACAGTGATACCTACCAAAGCAGCGCAAAACCGGCGATTGGTTTGGTCTGTTTGCATAATTCGAGTGTGTAAGTCGAATGGCAGCTGCTTAAGTGAACCATCGTAGTAGACATAATATCGGACCCGGTTGACGCCGCTATGCTTTGCTTTTCTAAAAACAATGGCCTCTCAGTTCTTCTGACTTAATGACTATCGCACGTACATTAAAAAACTTAGGAACAGGAGGAATTAAAGAGAGTCCGGTTTGTATAGATTAGATTCAGTGAGCAGTCTTGTCGTAGCGTGCAGGCAGCATTATATGTTCTTTCAATTGTGTGTTGTAACCTGCGTTTTATCCGCCTATAATTAAGATAACCTTCAAACGGCATAGTAAGAAAACATTTTATTCGAGGCGCCGTCACTTTATTCTCGATTATTCAATGACACTCCACGTTTTGCCCTATACTTTATAGGGTATCCCCGTTTTAGTGCAGTGCCCTTGATATATTTCACCGGAACATAATATCCTGGCTCTAGAGATAAAACTGTTTACCAACGATCGTTTATACTGTATTGATTGGAACTTCTAAAATCAATATAATCTCCCGTCTAAGTCGGTTTGTGAAATGCTGATCTGTTGAATGATGAGAGATTCGGATTCCTGCTCAACCATGAATTCAATAATGTGATGCAACTGGTTAAATTTTCTAATCATTACCTATGATTTTGCGCTGCTGCGCAACACGAAAAATGTGTTATCAACGTAACGGCGTTAGAAGCGTTTATGCTCTATACAAAGTCACTGTTTCGTATTCGTTCCTTTGGAAATATCAGCCAGGACTGGTCCTTTAACTCAACGATAATAATCTCCTTTGAAACATAACTGTAAATTTTTATTTGGAGAAGCAATAGTTTTCTAGTTTCCCTCTCTTTCATGTGGATAGTCAGACCACTTCACAGAAAACCTCCTGGCAATCGACGGTTCCAGTCCGCAGTATAGTCGGTCTCTATTCGGTTATCTCAGGTATCCGCTCACTGCGGCCATCTTCCTGCTCACTCGAGCCTAAGATAATTGCGATGTATGATTGTAACGACATCCGAAGTGTGAATGAATCATATCCTATTATCAGACAAAGGCACTATGTGTTTTAATGGATAGGAAAAATGTATAATTATTATTTTTGTTAAATTTTTGGTTTGGAACTGGTATAGTTCTCTAAAGCTATTTACGTTGCAGCTAAAAAGGTTAACTTCACATTACAATAAATATCAAGATAATTAAAACCAAGAACTAAACTTCAAAAAAAGCAACATTATCTAAGTGTTTTCAAATGGGGAAATTGCGCTTATTTATTTATAAGTTTTAACAAGGTTAGTTATTTGTAAAAGAACTACCAAAAGAGTCAGAGTACTCATTTACCTCTTTACTTTGTTGAACATAAACTAGTGCGAATAATTTTAATGAAGAAACCTGTGGCAGGAGCATTGTCCTTTACACGGAACATTCACGGATTGGGCGAATTGGGCTCCATCGATGATGGCGGTGGTGAAAGACCGATGTGATACGAATGTGGTCCTGGCATCTGCTGGAAAATATTCTGCTGATAAAGATTAAAAAACTTCGCAGTCTGCCCTTTTCCTGGATTGAGTTTGGGCAGATACGACAAAATAACCGGTGGTTTTTCGGTGATCCCTGGTTCAGTGATATCAAAATGTGATCCGTTTGTCTACAAACTTTGACGACCAAGTTCCGATAATTACCTATCACAAATGCCCCGAATGGTATATTGGTATCAGCTTGATCCGTTTGCCTTTTCCCTTCCAATTTAGACAAAGGAGCACCGTCTGCATTCCCATAGCTTGTATTCGTTGTCGTAGACAAATAAACAAAGCATACTGTCATCTTTGGTTGGATATCACAAAGTCTCCTTGACACCAGACAGCATGATTTCATTCGACAAGAGTTCCATTTATACCTTCAAACTGCAGGTTATCGAACATCGGGATGGAAAAGCATGCAGAGGGGTGCATATCGCTAGGTGATCTGAAACGGTGAATCCATAAATGTCAAACTGGAACACACGGAAATCGAGCTGTAGTCCAAAACATTGAGCCATCAATGAAACAGACACTAGCTGAACTTTAAATTGATATTCTTGGTTTATCCCACTCGATGTTTTGTACAGGTACCGAGTAATGCTAACAATGTTGTGTGTGTGTGGATTCCAGTGCTTGGAAGTAGGCCAGCTCTGTACCCGTTAAATGCATTTCATTTATTTAGAAACTGCCTGGTGTAATAAAGAATAACACCTGTCGGTTACATATGAAGAACTAATGAAATCCAAAGGAATGAAACCCTCACACTAGGTCATTCACGGAGTCCCACACCTGTTCAAAGAAAAGATTGGGATACACCTAAGCTGTGACCATATATTGACTGAGTCTCTCGTTTAAGGTATTAAATGCTGAGCATGCAGTTCATGAGTAAGGATTTCGAACATAATGTTCGCGGCTCGATTATTGATAGAGAATGCAAAAGGTACGCACTGCTGAGGAGTCCCGAACTGAACGAAACAACTGTGCAGTGGTCCTTGCCAGTCATCACAAAGAGCTCCATTGCAAGTAAAAGTCTCAAATTGGAGCTGAATAAAATTTTTGCTGGCGTTATTTTATCATAGTTAGGTCAATCATTTTTCTTTTCTTACTTTCGAAATAAGCGAACACTAATGATGGATTTACCTTATCGATGTTTTCTTGTTTTTCGCTTTTCATCAGTAAGTTGTTTTGTTTTTGACAAGTCCAATCACAAGTCCAAGAAATTTATTACTGACTAGCGCAGTATTCTGCAATAACATCCCAGGATGTTTAGATAGCACCCTTACAATTCAATTAAAATAACCGGTAGATATACTTCGATGTGATTAGGAATTAGGCAATTGAAGAGATTTTGTCTTGTGATGTACGTTTCTGTCCAGTTTACTTTGTTTACTGAATAAATAATATTTTCTACTTAGCTATGCCGATCTATTGGATATTTGACCTTTTCGGTCATATACTAAGGAATAACAAGGAATTACAAAATGTGGAGGAGCTTCCACAACAATCAATCAAATATTTACGCAGTTTTTCTCATCCATTTATGAAACATTTGTATCTTTTTATTATATATGATACGAAGTAACGAATATCTTCTCTCTTACCCAAACTGTAAGATATCAGAGTCCACTTGACAGAAAACTTTTTACCTACTGAGCAGCAAAACAAAGATTTCTAAGTTTGAATTGAGAAAAGTTCAGTAGTCTCTTCGAGGTTAGAACCCAAACGTTTATAAATCGCACACTGCACCAGCTGATCTATAAGGCCACTCCAATGGCACTGAAATCTGTCACAATTAGATCCCTCAATCAAACTCACAGAGGAATCTGGAATCTGAAAGATACTATGGAGGCTGACTATCACGACACGTTTTTCCTAGAATCTATCGGAATCCGCCAACCGATCTTCGAAGTTACAAGTAAAACTTAAATCTCTCAAACAACATAAATAATCATTTCTACCTTGCATTAAATTAAGTTCTTAGTACCAAAGAGGCAGCTTGTTTTCTTTGTTAGATACACTTATTGTCTAAAAACACACAATCTATGAAGTGAGCAGAAGTCTGCTGCACACGATTGTGTGGCAAACGGGCCGAGTGCAGTGGATTAAATGATGGTAACGGCACAATAAGGTCACAACTGGGAGCATGAACTCAGCCAAGTTTTCAATCCCATCCACCAGCTGTGATCATGACTGGACTATTGTGTGATTTGTCTGAATTCACTTGAGTGATTTCCCGAGAGTGAGGCAAGTAGCAGAAAGAACGGGGATAGTTTCTTTTGTTACAATCAACTTTGTGGTCACAAATATTTCTTTGCAGTAGATGATCCTTTTATGGTCCCTATACCATGCATGTGGGATTCAAAGTAGGTGAAACCAGAGTTTCTTCCATAAGCTTTTGTTTGTGGTTTTAATTTAGAAATTATAAAATCGGTACTCAGACCCTTGAGTTACCCTAACTAACAATGTTTAAACCAAATCCGACTTGTCCATGTCATTCTGTAGAAAAAGATTGATTTAGTACCATATCCTTGGTCCAACGGATTCGATCTCGATCAGTTTTGGCCCCAGAAGCAAATGTGTCGGCGGAGCATGAACGTATACTTTTGAAGCAGGAATAAAATCACCTTTTTCCCTTTACCAAGTTGTGTTGAGCAGAAACGGTACTTGTTGTGGGGGTTGTTGTCTGATTCGCGTAGACGAGCCCGCACGAACTCACTATCATCAGCCTGATTGTGAGAAAAGATCAAGGCCAACCTTAATAGTTTATATAATTCCTCAGATCACTTGGTTTGGTTTCCATCAGGCAACGTCATAGTCAAGCAGCAAACAAATACGTCTATCAACGATACACAAACACACACAGACACCGTATCCATCAACCGCTGGATAGACACTGGCACAATTCTCATTGGTTTCTCGATTGCAATCATGTCAGTTGGTTGAGTGCTAGCAACGACATAGCCAATGTGAGAAAATGAGAAAGCCGACCAAATTAATTTTGTTGTCGACAGGTGATTGATTGTTTGACTGATTAAACACCGAGCCTGGCAACGTGGATCACCAGTTATTCAAAGGTGAACAAAGGCCGAAAGATATTGTGTATATTAGGTTTCTTATTCTTCCTACGTATATCGGATTACGAGTACTTAACTGAAATGTAATAGTGAAATTAGAAGAACTGTTTCATAGTGTTATAGCAGAGGATATACATTGAATTTTGTCGCGTACAGAGGAAATTGAGCGTGAACTGAAATCGTAGCAAGCATTGCACACCTAATTCTACCTGGCTTGGTCTCACGGACAGTATAAATGCATCGACCAGACTACGAATCGAATAGTTCACGAATAAATGCACCACATAATCAAAAAAGATTCCTCACTCCTTTCAGGTATTATCGCAAAACACACATCTTATATGTGTTCAAATTCGTGCTAGCATCATTGTAGTTTATAAAGCAAAAATTGAACAAAAAAACTTATTAAGTGAAAACAATATTTAAATATTATACATATATATAATATAAATTTACCTAGCATCGCGTACAACATACGTGCTCTTAAAAGTCCCATAATTCGGTCACTCAATTTTGACTCCAGTGTTTTATGCATTCATGAGCATCTGCTTGATTCTCTGTTTTATACGGAGAATTTCCATGTGAAAAATTCTTAAAACAAGCTGTTGAAAGATAATATGATGAGCTGTTCACGGGTGGATACAGGATATTACGCCATCTGAAGTGTTTCACTTCATATCGATCAAACTTATTCCCCTCGGCGGTTGTATGTTCAAAAGCGGTTGAGATGTGTGCCAAATATATTCACAAACCATTGCACAATGTTCAAATACTCAAGTAAACCTGATGGCGAAGTGATGAAATCAGCTGCATCACTGTCATTGTCAGTTGACGTTCCCTGGAACTCCTTGGGATAACCGAAAAAGAACGCTGATCAGCTACTTTGTCCTCGTCGGAACACATTGCCAAAGAGCAACCAACTTTTCTATCCCTCTTCTCGGACTCAAAGCGCGAATCTTTGAGTCAAGTGAAAACTGACCGAAACCATCTATGACAATGGATTTGAGCGAGAGCCTGAAGGGATTGAACATATTTTCTTGTACTGTCCAAATCCCTGATGGATGAGGTCCAAAAACCGTCGTTGATGTCCGTAAATTCCCACGGGCCATAGAGGAAACCTTCCATTCTGGTAGTTTGCGAATTGAGTTACACGTGTAACCTTGAACAAAATGGCCTTGTCTATGATTTGTGACCAACTGAACATCTATTTCGCCAACGGCTTTTAACCGTTCACCGTACGTTGCAACATCCTTATAACAAGACCATCGTACTTAGGACTTGTTCTGTTTTATCTACTCCGCTTCGAGGAATAGCATCAGTTTTGTACACNNNNAAGCGTATCATTTACTGGTGAGAGTTCGCAGAATGTGGCCCTAAACGCTGACTTGTTGGTTTTATCCCAATTCAATATATCGCTGTCAACAAGGGGAGAAAAGGTATTGGTACTTGATGAAACTATTCATACACAATGTGCATAAGTGAATGTCTTCTGGTTTACTGAGTGCTTTCCTTGTGACGTTGAAATTTGAAATGAGAATCCGAAAAAGATTTCATTGTATGCTGATCTTTTTTCTAATCGATTTGATTATAACCGATGCTCATCTGGCACGTACCCGCTTTTATCTTCCACTCTATTGATATGGTTACCATATTTCGTGGTACAGTGTTCCCCTGAG
>UZAN01039374.1:25155-38963 GCA_900618425.1 Echinostoma caproni | reverse complement strand
TGTATCTTTAATTTATATGGACTATGTTCAGCTTCCGGTGTTTTAGGCACTAAAATCGAATTCCTGTGGGACAATCTTTGAAATCAGCATGTATATTGGAGTATTGTCTTGTCCTAGTGGCCCAGTTGACTAGTTTTGGGCCGAAATTTGATAATACGATACAAACAGGGTGGAAAGTGTCCTCAAATGAGGAAATTGGGAATTTTGATGGGGTTTTGTGGGATAGATACAACATGTTCGGTCTTGTTGTTCGGTGACAGCTCACATGTCGTTTTAACATGTCACCTCGTTCCTGTTATGAGTCAAAAAGCCAGGGTAACTTGACGGCCGGTTGCCATGGTCCGATGACAAAATGCAACTGCTTTAGGTCAGTTACGGAGTTGTGCTCGCTTACCTGGACGAAGGAGATCCTCGTTTAGGATACAACAGTTAATAGACTACAAGTGAAGAAAAAACAGTAAACGTTAAATATAAAGTACGACGGGTATTGCACGGTTTTTCCCCCATGTTCGGTATCACTAGCAGTGTGGAATTATCCACCCCATCAAGAATCGAACAAGTAATCTGACAGACCGATTTTCACTCGAATCATAAATGTGACCACCGGGCAACTACTGTTCACATAGACCTAACTACGGCTTCTACTCAGTATGTCAAATAACTCATCCTAAGTGCGAACAGTTATCCTCGCACGGTGTCCATTAGTCACTTTTTGGATAGGTTAAAAACATTTCACATATCGGTAGAACGATGTAATAAAATTCAGCGTTACATCAAGAACTAAACTAACGTAACTAGTCAAATGAGATTTTCGCGCGGTAAATAGCTGGTGCTCTACCTGTGTGGTCTAAGATTTAAACGTCATAGGCGGTCGAGAGATCTGCACAGTTTATAAAACAAAACAGAAATGAAACAGCGACACACCAGTATCCAACTCCTCCCGGAAAGTCTACTTTGGTCTATTCAAAAACTGTCAATTGAAACAGAAGTGTAACTTTCTCTCTTGGCCAGTTCTTAAAACTTATACAGCACTGGAGAAGGAAAATATATATCAGTCCACTGGTCTTAATGACAGAAACATTAGGATCGGTATGGTGCGTGCGCAGAATTTGTATAAATTACAAGCTTCTTCAAGCAGATGTGCCCATATTTCAGTTAGAAACACCCGTCATCACAATCAATCAAACAGCTTTATTTGCAATCCACTTCGTATTTTTTCCTGATAACGGAGAATTAAAAAACATGAATGGTAATTCCTTTCGTCTGCTGGAAGTGCACTTCGGTAGAAACACAAATAGCAAAGCAAGCGCCATGCTTTATGCAAATGCATGTCATTACAAAATAGACCGTATGAGTCTTTATTGTGTCGAATTTGGCGCATCTGTTCAGTTAATAAGGAAATCGATTTGATAGGGCCTGATCAGTCCCGTAAATTGTCAGCACAAACAAGCAAACATTAGTCTGGACTGATTCTCAATCCTAATAGAGGAAAATGCGTGTGTGTGTGTGTGTGTGTTTAAGAGAGCAAAGGTATGTCATCCTCACGCAGACGTAAACGTGGATCACGGGCAACATCAACCACACCAGGTCATAGTCAATGGACTGCGGGCGTGTGTGTATGTGAGTGAGTGAAGGAGTTTGTGAGTAAAGGAGTATGTCAGTGAGAGAGTGACAACCCAGGTCACAATAGATAGCATATATCTTTAATTCGGCACGCTGATGGCTATAGGTATCTACATGACATGGTGCTTGTGGGATATCCATCCAGTCTCGGATACGGTTCAAGCTGATTCACATAAAATGAACTCATTGAATAGAACTAAGTCACTCCAATTGTAGGTTAGGCGAATTTTTCTATTTCGTTTGAGTTGCAGAACGATTTACTTCGTTGAATAATCTTATGTGGGAAAGAATTCTGAGCTTGTGTGAAATCACATTTGTTTATACGGGAACAGCCAGTGTCACTCTGATGTCAACGATATAAGCCATGGTGCATGCAATTGTCAAAGAACCAAATGAAATTAAAGAGACTTCATTTCCGTGCTACTGATTAAAAGATAGTTTTAAATCTTTTCTGTTCTGATCTTTGATCCTAAATTTTGCGCATACCTTATGATTAAATGTGACGAAATTCGCGGAGGGGACGACCGAGGAATCAAGCTACACCGAGTGGAAATGTCTATCGTTAGCAATGACATTACTGAGGACTAGTTTCAGGGAAACACTGTCACAGGAGCAAACGTGAAGCAAAAGTCAGTATACTTTTTCTTTACGTTCACGGCGATCGGTTCCGATGACCATACAAAAAAGATTATCGAATGGCATTCATATGCGTTTTCATTCGCCAAAGCATCACAATTCGTTTCCGCCAGGGCCAAGCATTGGTTAGCAGTTAAAAGATAAAAGGTATTTGTCTCGGTTTCTGGGTTTTTGTCTGTCTGTAGTCATTGTCCTACTGTTAGAGAGCAAAGTGTATGAGCTTCACAATCAGCGATCTATGGACATCGCTATACAGGGCTAAAAACCATCCAAATGAAATCACTTACCAGCCCAGTGATTCCCCACCTAGCCGAAAGAAACTCGTTTCTCGTGCGAAATTTGAGGCATGCTCGATGTCGCGTGCGAGAGGCGTGAAGTTTCAGCTCGATTTCTATTTCTGTACACATGTAGGATTGTACTCACACGGTTTACCTCGAAGAACTGAAAACGACCGTTCTAGTAGTAATCTTCATCATGCTCATTTTACCTTCACCGATATCAATCCCAGCGTGCATGTCAAGCGCGAATGTTAAAAGATTTCGAAGAACTGAATAATCCAGCACCAGAATACACCGGAAAATCGCAAACAAGCCTTCCGTCGTACCCTCTCGCATAGATTTTCTTCATGTGGCTAAATTGTCCCACCCAACTGGAGACAGATGAACAAGTAATTTGATATTCATTGTATCCGAATCATGCCAGTAGAACATAATACAAATAGCTAATTACAGGAGAGAGTTTACTCGGGTGGGGGGGGACGGGAATGATTGGGTTCACAGTTAGGTCTTAGATAATTGTTCCACAATTCCAATGTGGATAACACCAAGAGTGAAATACCCCCTATTACGATCGCCATCTTTGATCCAGTCCTGGGGGAATCATCTATCAATGGCCCAGCTGCCTCGTGGTTGTGCTATCATACATCATCCATGTGCCGGCACGTTCACACTACATGCATACTCCCAGCTATTGTGACCTATGTGACCCAGGAGTCTTCTCTAAATAAATACCTATCATTGAATACATAACACTTCCAACTTGGATGGGATTGATCTCCTAATAGATTTTGTGAATAAACGACCGATTTTTCGCTTCCACGCCTAACCCCTATCAATCTCACGATTTACGGAAAATTATAAGTTCTCTAGATCAAGTCATTTACTGCCTATACTCACTCCATGAGAACCTATTAGGTTTTCTTCAGATGTGTTTCCAAAGATTTTTACCTGTCATTGCCATCATGTCTCATGTATGGCGCGCTTTTTCATTATCGTCAAGTTCACATATCTATTATGCCTACTAACAAACCCCATCAGTAGTACTTCTATAACCATTGCAAAGATGATTTAGTCCATGTTCTATGAATTGACAGAGAGTGGTGAAGTTCATGCGATTAAATTTCTTCTGTCACACACAGAAAAGGGAAGGGAGGTGAACTGAAAACGTCGGAAGCACAATATGGCCGAATTTTCTTGGTTTGTCTTCATTATTAGTGTAAATTGATCGACTGAACCGAGGATGGAACCCGGAGCCTCATGAGTAAAACACCCGCTTGTTTAAACAGTAGGTGGTCGAACTATTTGAGTTCATCTATAGACGATATACGACAACCCATCCGTGTAAACTCCAAATACCGGAAGCAAGTATCGGGTATGAGGAGCGACTGGTCAGAGACGGCTGTGGTCCTCGACAGACTCTCTTATAAACCAGGGCAGTAAGTGTCTCTCAAACAATCCCAGCCCAAATCAATGACAGGTGGTTCGACGGAAGTTTGAGGTCCTTCCTTTGAAAGATAATTACCTCGGTCATTCATCATATTTTAGGAGTTTTCCCATTTTTTAGTTAAACAATTGATAATAGCTAGCTGAAGGAATCAACAATGTTGATCATCCAGACCAGAACCTACATTTATCCTACTTTTCTTCATTGTTAGACGACCATAGCGGGTTCATGTATTGCTGGCGAGAAGAGCTGTTATTTATTGAAATAGTAGCATACTAATAGGTTGGATTGAAAACAAAATTGATTCTTTCACCATGCTTTCGTGTCTAATCTTAGTGTGAATACCACCCAATGATTTTATCTCTCCCTATGATAAGATTCTTGAAGTTCTCTTGAACGAAATATATGTACAACCCACTTAGGTGGGCTACCTTCAGTTTAACTGCCTGTTCTCAGAGCATCAACCTGACTACCAGTCAGGTGGTGAAATTTTCCAACTGATTCATAACCCCGGCGGCTAGTGCTGAGATGAGCGGGGTCTGTGGCCCGCAACAAGCTCGCAAAGTTGGGTTGTGCTATATCGTGTAAATGGAAAATAAAAAACGGTCTGATCAGCTGCTCGGTTGCCGAGTGGGTAGCATGCTTGCGTTCTGCCCGTGAGACCCCGGGTTCGATCCCCAGTTGGGTTGATTGATTCACACTGCTAATGGGACCCAACCAGGTCGAAATAGTTGTCCAGTGCTTCCTAACTTTTCAGTTCACGCTTCAATTGCTACATACACGACGAATTCACCTTTGAAATTTATTCCAATCCTCCATTACTCACTTAAATTAACATTCACAAGTACACGTCACTATGCCTACCACACCAAACAAACGTAATTTATATTTAATGACGAAGTGCGAATTTTGGTGGAATCAGATAATACAAGAGGAGGAACCAAATGTCCTAATTGCAATAACTTTTGTCAAACTATGTTAGGTAAATCGGATTTGCAACAAACTTTCACCAAAATCCGAGCTTGGACCCGATCCATTCACCACGGTCTAACACAATTTTCTGCATTATCAAACAGATACAACCAGAAATGCGTTAGAACGAACGTAGAGAGTTAACGCCACAGAAAATTAGTCAGTAATCTGGGTCAAAAAAGTCACCTAATATTGAAGTGAGAAGGATGAAGTGTCAATGACGACTTTTGGGAAGAGCTGAAATGAGGGAAACGAAAGGGACGGAAATATAACCAACAATTACCATGGGAATAGCAGCTGTATCACAAAGGCCTTTTGTACACAGGTCAGGCTTTAAACGGCTAATGACAACGGTTTTGGCAAACTTAAGCATTCTTAGGCTTCGAATTTTGGGGATAACACGGAAAGCTTTGAGTTTGTCAATGTAGTGCACGATATCCTTCAAATGTCCTGCCACAGTCACAGCATTGATGCATTGGTAGTTTGTGCCATATCGTGTATGGGCTAAGTGTAACCAACTGGTCTGTTACCGCTGGTCCAGCGGACAGATGCGTACATCGTATCTGTAAGGTACTGGTTTCCACTACCAAGTCGGCGTCTGACTTCTTATTAGCAATGACATGTAACAAAGTTGAAATAGTAGAGCAAGGTGCACGGCGTGATCCGTGAAATAATCAAATAAAATCCCTAACTTAATGTCAGGTAGTCTAAAACCTCTTTAAGCATATGTCCAGAGCAAGGTGATATCCCTCATTCTTGCAACTTACGGACAAGTGCTTTGATTACATCAACCAATGATGAACCCGCATAGGCCACACAGTGGACCAGTTATAACGTTATAAAGCTATGATCCAATCTTTTAATCGCACACCACTTTTCTCGTCGACCAATCAGTGTTAACTCGCTGGTTATATTTGTCACACCATCCTGCCAACCAATCTGCAATCGACACTAGGTGATCTACTTTATCCAACCATATTTTCCCACTAAAATTAATAACAACCTCCCTATATGTTCATGCTTTCCCGTGAATAGTAGCTGTGAATTGGTAGATCTACTGAGATAAAATTCCGTGATTATTCGTGGCTAGTTCTCAAAACAAAATATCTTTTACTCAAAACACAGAGCTGTTTACGGTATAAGAATTCCAATCATTTATTGATACAGAACGTCAGCGTATAAAGCATCTCCTGTTGATTTCATCTGTCGGTACTGCGTTCCTACATTGCATTTGCCAATGTTACCTACGGTTGACTTTAACCACAGGTTCACATGCCGAAGAACAATTCGAAACCGCTCCCTGATAGCAATGTTATTAACAATACTTTTCTTTATGTAGAGCTAAATTTCTATGTATTGGGTGACCGGCACCACATGCGGAAAGTACATGTATTACACCCTAATGATCTGGCAACTAGTGAAAACATGTTGCTAGGTTTACACACGATTAACCGTAAACCATCTTTTCTATATTAATTACCACGCCTCCCTTTTTTAGGAGCTGACCATGGACTGTTATTCGGTTCTAAGAATAGCTGGACGACAAACTCAAAAGTACATTCCTGATAACATTCGCTTCCTATTAGAATGAATTCAATAGATATGCTGAACAGGTCACACAGCTGAAGCGAAATGTTCTGCTTTCCCCTGAAGGTTAACTCAGTTCGCTGGTCTTTAGCACTAGAAATTGTACTGAAATGATTTGTGAACCCCTCAAAGGAAAGATTGCTGCATCTTATCCAGGCTACTGTACAGAAATCGATCGAATTCGAGTGGCAAGACACTCAATTAAGAAATAAATTTCAGTTTTCACTATTTTTTCAATAACTGCATATCCATAGCTAGGTATCAAGAGTATTTATTTTGAACATTAACATCTAGCAACGCGTATCCGATTGCAATCGAATTTCTTTTTCCTGTGCTGAAGACAGAGATAAGTTAGCTACCCAGACAGTCGTCTCTAGAAGCCCGGGTACGGTACGTTTTGAAGTTAACTGACAAGTGTGATTTGATTTGTAGACCTCGTGGCAAAGCAACTGGATCAAGTGATCAGAAATGAAAGAGGGTGTGCTATATTTTACCAAAAATAAAAATACTTAAATCATTCCTATGAGTGGTTTTCGTAAACATTATTTTTTTTTTGTTATTTTTTACTGAATGTCGTTATCTCGCAACTAGTGCACCAGCAAACCTCGTCAAAATCGGGAAATTGTACTTTTATAAGGCATTCAACAACAACGCATGCGGACACTATCACATGTATCTTGTGCCTATCGTAATATAATACGTTCATCCTCGTGAGTGACTCACAAAATACGAGGTATTGGGAGAAAGAGATCTGACCAAAGTTAGTGTATTGTACCAGTTCGATCAGTATCTGTAGTAGCTCAGGTCTTTATTTGGTTCCAAATTTAGAAGTAAATCATTTATTTCTAGAGGATAACTGATAAAAATCATCTTTTGCAACAGATAAATGATTTTGGTTGAATACGAAATTGTGGCAAACTCTTCTATGAGAAAGTTGAACGGAGTGGAACCAAAGGATACATGCGTCTTTAAAATTTAGTATTTTCAGCCTAATGAATTGGCTACTCGTAAGTAGTTTAGTGAAAGGCTTGTAAATGATGGATACGTAGCTGCATAGATTATTTGTCATCAGTGCTTTCATTGTATT
Organism: Echinostoma caproni; assembly: GCA_900618425.1. Taxonomy (NCBI): domain Eukaryota; kingdom Metazoa; phylum Platyhelminthes; class Trematoda; order Plagiorchiida; family Echinostomatidae; genus Echinostoma; species Echinostoma caproni. The sequence continues at coordinate 31,336 of UZAN01039374.1, read as the reverse complement.
CATAATAACAACATCAATAACTTACTCACTAATGAGAATATCTTAAAATTGATTTTCAAAAGAGGGGCTGCAACTGATCAACATCTTCAAAAACATCTGCTGTTAAAAATTTTCTGTGCTCGCTATGAGCTTCAATGAAATACCAGACATAAAACCGAAATTCACAATTATTGATGTGATATAGAGTATTTGAGAGTTCGAGATGGCTTTCATTTCACTGGTAAGCTGTTCTCTGGGATCATTTTAAATCATTCCATCGATATATATAGAGCGAAATTCGTGCAATGAGTTAGATAATTACACCACAACTCTCATACATCGAAAACCGGGTTGCGTACCATCAACATTTTTTAAATAACTTGCAGTGTCAGCAAACAGATGATGAAAGGTACAGTGAGCATAATTTCTGAATTTCTGACACCTTTTCGGTGTGAACTTGTTCTGATTATTGCACACTGTCAATGTTACCAATAAAGTAAGTATATATATAAGTATATAAGTACATATAAGTATATAACAGACGAAATTGTCTCAGATTCTCAAATAATACTATCTTTTTCTTTAAATCTGAGAAACTATTTTGAAATAATAACCATAAAATCCGTTTTGCGGACCCTATTACTTATTTCTGAAGAACTTATGTGAACGAAGGGCTACCATGTATTGCATTTTGATTGACAGTGCTTATCAATACACGCAATTAAACGATTTCTTAAAAATCTTTGCTGAACATGTTGTACTTCAAGCATGTATTTTTAATAAGAAGGAATAAAGTACAGATAAACGGACGATATAGTTGTCCCTTGAGTTCAACACTTATTGATATAACATTCTGAAACTGATCGGGTGAAATTTTCATGATGATATTTCTATGGATATTTTAAAATTATATATTTATGTTTCAAATTCGGATCATTTTGTCACTGCTTCTAAACTGTGATCTTACCCATCACTAGCTAGTGCTCTCCTTGAAGAGGAATGGATTAATTGTTCAATTTATTTGGCTATCAAAATCAGGCCACCAAAATAGAGAACCCTGTGATGATCTGTCCACCGTAACCAAAACAAAAGCGATTATTATCTGAAATGAGGTCTAGTAAAAATTTTATTTCAATATGGCAGTGCTATTTTGTTCTTTTGATAAAGTTATGGAAGAAGATCAAGAGGCCTTCTTACGATAAATGCTATTGGTTGTCCGTAGCATTTCATCGATTGGCCTAGCACCGGAGCGTCAGCGATCTATCCTGTTCAAAATATTCCACTCCAAAGCGTGTTCCTCAGAATACACCTTGGAGATGATCATCCGGTGAACAACATACATCAGACGCTTTGCTTGGAATATTTGCTACCACCTAATGTTGGCCACTACCACATACCAAGTAAAGTGGTCTAGACAGCTTCAATCAGACAAAGCAAACCAAATCCTCTAAAATCTGTTAATTTGCATGACGCTTGACAGTACTAACGAGTCTCTGTCGTAACGAATGTCCGAACACAGTCCCGCACTGCATTGTAACATCGCCCCAAAGGTCAAAGCACAAAACAGAACGTCGGATCATCACTGATGAAACATGTTGTGGTAAGTGGATGTGCAGTTTGCCCAAGTTTCTAGTCTGGGTTGCTGTCAAGTAACCTGAATCTGAAATCACTAAAATTCAGTGCAGCAACGGTAATTAAGCCAAGTCGTCCCTCGTTTATGCGCACAATTTTTGAGATACCATCGGCCAAAGTACAGTCGGACTGAATGTGGAACTGAATTTTTCCTTATAATTCTACATCTTTACTCAGTGTTCTGGCCATAAGCATCCTACATCAATATCACGTTTGAACTTTCCATCCTTCATACTCAGTCTTCTAGCACATTCCTCAGGTAGTCCACTCAACCACACACTCAGAAGCACCAGACACGAGTTTCGCTTATATCAACGCTCATCACTAATTCATATCCACCATCCCGTTCGAAATTGGAACTTTGAATATATTGCACAAAATAGTGTGTCGGCTACAGTTGTACAAACCACCTTACGATGGGGCTGATCAGGATCGCTTATTCTTATTCGATCCTCTATTGTCATCAGAGATAGATGACATCTACATGTTTGAATGTTTATTTTTAAGCTAAGTAACAATACCACTATGCTATGAATCACAGTTGCCTTAATTGCTATCAAACACAACTAGGTTATTGTATGAAATCACTCCGGATTTGATAAAAACTATATATCACATTTGGATGGAAAAGGATTATAGTCGTCGGTATACTCTACCTGAATTACGTAATAATAAGTTTCTATGCACATCTGGAGAAACTGGGTATACCCAAAATCGAAAACTGCTCACGAATTAACTTTGATAAAATTTCAGCTATTTCATTTTCAAGGTATATTTAGAAGAATCAAATACGTTCATTCGTTCTTTCTTGTTTCTACAGCACCAGAAACCGAAGTTGACAGTGTTTTCAGACATTTTCTTTTCTGATGCTCTCAGCGGTAGTTTTTCATGATGATCATCTATTCACCAAACGCTGTCCATAAATTAGTACTCCAGCGAATATACTTAAATCCATACCTAAATTATTTGATGCATTATTAATTGGTTCATAATATCATCTTAATGATTGGAATCAGGTATTCGATAGCATTTCAATCATGAACATATCTCCTCTCCAATGGCCAAGTGTGTGAATTGTCAGAATATATTATCTGACTACTAAACAAAATAAATAAGTAGCTAAACTAAAAGCTTGAATGTGTCATGTTCACTAAGATGACACTTCGGTGACTAATAGCGACCAGCTGTGTCCATATAGTCCTTCGTCAGAACAGTTAAAAAATAGGACCAACTAGAGTGGAACTGATGAAGAGTTATGTTTCAGGTTCCCATCAAGTGTTTCAATTCATTCACTCCAGTTTCACTTTCATTTCTTATCAGTTAGCGTCCAGTAGTTGGAGATCGGAGGAGCGCGATTTGTGGAAGTGGCAAGTGTAATGTCTGATCAGAACTACACTGAGTTCTACAACTTACCATAGATCCCGATAAGATCATCTGTATTTGACTTCAATTACAGTTCCCCGTTTCATCGGAATCAGTGATGATCAAATTCCAATTAGTAAATTTAAATTCCGTAACATTGAATTTGCACGCTCAAAGTTTGGAGTTAGTGTCACTCCGTCAAAAAACTGTCCAGGTTATTTGACTCCCTAGGTTCAAAATATTCAGAGAACGGTAACTGCATAATTCATTAGGACTCAAATCCGAATGATTAACTAAACTTTTGAGGCTATCCGGATAGACCGTCAATATCCGGACACATCTTACGGTAGCATGATGTGGCAACCCACATTTCGCAGGTGTAGAGAACAACTGATAAAAAACGCCCATAATTAAATGTTAAAATTACTTCAAGTATTTAAACCAAACCGAGTTCATTTATAAATACATGAATAATGGCATTATAGGTAGGAATAAAGGAATAAAATAACTTCTGCTGTCTGAAGAAGATCTTTATGCTTGATAATTTGATGATATGGTGTTACCTGTAATCAAAGAAAATATTTTGGCTGTGGAGTGTAACCAATTCTGTACCTTCTTTCAGTTTTAGGTCGTTGGACTTCTTGTATAGCGAACAATACCAAACTGGATTGAAAAGGTGGTCAAATACGCTTAAGCTTCTGCTTCAGTTTCCTCAAATGTATAAACCAAAGGGATCGGTCCTCAGAGAAAATGAGATCACTGTGATAGCAGTGAGGAAAATGATTGATTGGCGTTAGCCACCAAATAAGAAAGTAGAAAGGGTATAAACTAAAGTCCACTCGCTCTCGCTCTTGCTTTCTCTCTCTCTCCCTAGCTCTGGTTGATAGGTTAGCAAATAAATCTGACGTCCATAAGGCAACAACAGAGGTAGCTGAATAATTGCATGATAAGAAATGGGTGCAGTCACACGGGCCAGCAAGTTTAATAGAAACATAAAGATTAAATCGACAGTCATTCCGAATGCCTCGTACCCGTGCAGATGGATAAATCCAACCACTTGTGATCTGTTTCATTTTTTAAATAATCACTGATTTAAACCGTACAAAACACAGAAGTTTCTCCCAACGTCAATGTGATTCGGCGCAGGATAATTGTTCCTTATGCGAGGAAACATTTTTGTCACCAACTGCTAGCAACCTTTGTATAGAAGTTCTGATCGCAAATTTTAATCAGCACAATGGATAATAAGTTGTGTCAACTTACCCGGGGTTTTCGCTTTATTGGTTACGATATGGTCGCTTTTGAGAGTTTCACAGATCAACTTCTCTAATCTGAAGCTCTGAGGCACTGCTGAAATGCAACAAAAAAGGCTAATTCACTGTTCTTTGAAAACAGTGATTTCATTCCTCAAATCTAGAATCAAAGTAGATGAAATTCACTCATAAGTATGACATCAAAACGAGGACATAATTCAGTCAAACAAAATGCAGTTCTCACTGCTTGTTGGGATGGGGACTTTGCGTTCAGATATATCACGACCAGTTAGGGGATGTGTACAAAACGATAGCACATGCTAAACTGATCACATTAGTTTACCGAAATTATGATATTTGATAGGGATTATGTCGAGCAGTACGACAACCAATCAATCATCACGATCCTGTTTAAAATTAGTTTAATGTTCGCCAAGTGAATTCCAAGTTGAGTTCAGCGAATCAAATCAAATCAGATCGAACGTAGCGAAACATGAGACGAGGGATTAGCAACTAGTCTATTACACAAAGTTTCCCTCAAACATATTGGGATTAGTAATATTTCACTCCGCACTCTTGTTTCATAAGCCATACAATACTTGCCACGGGTTGATACATTTTATGAGTACACTAAACTGATATCACCAATCAATCTGGTTTGTTCACAATGTCCTGCTTGTCAGTTTCGTCACAAATTCACATTGGTTTGTTTATTTTTTTCATCCTCGATTACTGCGTTCTACACGATCAGTATTTCACACATTTTTCGCATCTTCTCTATTCTGCTGTTCACGGTCTTACTGCTAACTGTCAACGTGCCGAACTTGTCTCATGCACGCACACACACACATTTAGTCAGCACGGGTTCTGCCATGCAAGAATCTACACGACTAACCAAATTATGCATTCAAATGATCGACTTGAACAAGCGTTTCCTCACCGTCCCAATTATTTTAGGGTTATTTATTTCGAAAATGAGAGGGGCACAATTGAAGGGTGAACGATGCTAACTGTCTGAGAGGTAATCTTCGAGAAAATTATAATCATATCTGAACAGTCCCTATGAAACACATGAATGAAACACAAAGTAGCATACAGGGTCATTCACAGTGCTTGCTAACCATACAAATAAATCATAGTTTAAGAAGGAAATGACTAGCTAATGAGAATGTAACAAAATGTTGGTCGTGATTGTTCCCCACTTTCGGTCTAGGTTTCGTTCAACGTCAATCACCTTTTCTTTGGGTGCTTCCAGACGGATTGCACAAATTAATTTGGAGCACGCGGAGGGTTTGTGAAGACGGATGCTGACTGCTTCTGTTGTGGATAGAATACGAAACCGAACGTTCCTAGACCGTCTACTTTCAACCTTGATCAGGCGTTTGAAATGCTTCCGCTGCCTTTACACTATGATTAATGTCAAAAACACTCGTGCCGAACATAATTGAGCCACCTTTCAGTCACGGTTGTACTCGAACAGACGCCCAGTCGTGCGGCTAAAATACTACTTCATAGTAGCAAGTGATTACCTAGATAAGGGAAAAAAGTAGCAGAATAGGTCATCCTGTTGATGCACAAATTTGAGTTGAGTTTGCATTTTAGTGGCATGGAACGTTTTGTGGACGGTACGTGGCAGCCTTCTGTGAACAATCTCTACCAAGCTGAGACCTTTAAATGGCAAAGATGTGTACGCAATATTTTTCTCACGTTGAATCCTTGTGGAAAGCGCCTTTCCATCACATGGTTCGATAACTGCTCCGGGTATCCAATTGCAATCAATATATTCTCCACACTTCGGTGTTCATCAATCAACATGTCCTCTGATCAGATCCCTCTAGCTCCGGTGAACAAATAGAGTGTGCAGCTCGTCTTTACTCTGAGTGATATTATGCTACGGAAGTAAATATCCTATTCGCTCCGAATCACTCTCTCGTGTACACACTGACTGATCAACC